>JAOUQW010066678.1:0-13917 GCA_028565825.1 Olivaichthys viedmensis
GCCGAGGTGGGGGCGGGGTGCAGCCTTGTATGCACCATGAATGTTAGTGTAAACAAGGTCCAGTGTGTTTGCTCCACAGGTCGCGAAATTAACATGTTGATAGAATGTAGGCAGTACTGACTTCAGGTTAGCATGGTTGAAGTCCCCAGTTCTTCTTCTTCTTCTTCTTCTTCTTCGTCCTCTTCTTCTTCTTCTTCTTCTTCCTCTTCTTCCTCTTCTTCTTCTTCTTCTTCCTCTTCTTCTTCCTCTTCTTCTTCCTCTTCCTCTTCTTCTTCTAACACGTTTTGAGAACCCGATTAAGAGAACCGTACAGACTCTGTTCAGACTGCGTTTCGAAGATCTTTTCGACGAGAATTAAGGAATCGATTTTTGTTTTTCATGAAACGTATAGTTTAAAAAAATATTTCCGCTTAAAGTTTTAAAATGCACAACGGAATGTGTGTCATTTAGAATTCCGTGATGTCGCCGTGCAGGCGCACACTGTGGGGCTCCCCCTTTCTCTCCCTCACTCACTGCTCTTCGTTACTATTTTCTCTCTCTATTTTTCTTTTCTTTCTTTTTCTTTCTCTTCTCTTTTATTTTTTCTCTCTTATTCTTTGTCTCACTTTCTTTTTTCTTTCTCGCCTTGCCTCTTTCTTGTCTCTCTCTCTCTCTCTTTTATTCTGTCACTCTATCATTCCTTTTTTTCTCGCTTTGTTTTTCTCACATGGTTTCTCTGTTTTTCCTGTATTACTTTTTCTTCTCCCTTCATTTCTTTCTCTTTCTTTCTCCCCCCCCTTTTTTTATTTCACTCTTGCTTTTCCTGTTTCTCTCCCTTTCTTTTGCTTTTACTTTCTCTCTTTCTTCTTTCTCTCTCTCCCTTTCTTTTATAATTTTTTTTTTCTTTGTCTTGATTTTTTGCCCTTTCTTTCTTTCATCCCTCCATCACTTTCAGCTCATTGCAAGCACATTGCATTTCCTTCAGGAAATGCTCATCTAGTAAAAGTAGTCCGACTTTTTCCCCTTTCAATATTCTTTTTAAAAAAAAGTTGTTTTCTTCAAAAAACCCAACATGACTTCAGAAGCAGGAATCAAAATAATACTTTACCCAAAAAATAATAATCAAAGCTATGAAGATTAATAATTTGTCCAGTTTTTGCAGCTTTTATGTTTGTAGAATGAAGAATAGTTTTTAACATACAGCTTTATCTCCTGTTCAAAAGCCATAAATAAACATTACTAAATTTACATTTGTAGATATGGATATTTTGCTAAGATTATAATAAGACAAATAAATAAATAAATAAATAAATGCATAAATAAACTGCTCTACCTTATCCTTACAGACATGACAAAAAAAAAAATCTGGCCAAGCCTTTCCGAAACAATTTCACATCATCACAGTGCCAAAATTAATGAAGCAAGGTATCAGGGTGTACATCACAAAAAGAGCAGTTTGGGTTGATATCTATCTATCTGTCTATCTCTCTGTCTGTCTATCTATCTATTTATCCAGTCAACTCCAGAATTATTGGCACCCTTGGTAAAGGTGGGTAAAAAAAATTATGAAAAAAACGTAATTATCTTAATCTCACACTGAAAAAAAGAGAGAAATCTAACCTTTAATTGAAGTTAATTTATTCAAAAAATAAAAGTAAATTAAAAACCCTTATCCAAAAAAATATATATAGATTTTTTTTAACAAAACCACATGTGTCACAAATATTGGCACTCCTAGAAATTCTTATGAACAAAACGTAACTGAACTATTAAAAATAATAAATTAAATAATAATAATAATAACAATAATATAGTGTGTTGCGCAGTATCTGTGTAATATTCTGAATACTTTTATTTATTTTCAAATTCAAATCTTTCGCAAATCGCAAATCAGTTCCAATAATAGGGAACAGAAATAATATATTTTTAAATAACCCATGAATGCCCCCGTTGTCTTTAAATTCAGAGGAGAAGCATATTAAACCAAAAGCCGTGTTAACTGTGTGATCAAGGATTGGCTTTAAGGCTGGTGAAGTTCTAACCTCGCCTTTATACATCATGTTCATCCTCGGGTGTCACCGGTATTTCATGGGCTGCCAAAAATTCTGCATAGCCACAGTAAATAACAAATCCTGAAAGTTAAATAACTGACTCAGCAGCAATATACAGTACCACCTGTAAAAAAAAACATTTTTTCCCCCTAAAATATGGCCATCATTTCAAATAAAATAATTTGTAGGTTTAATGTAGGCCTTCTGGATGGACCGTCCTTTACTAATAACTGCAAGTTTCTCTAGCTGGTAGCTCTGACTCCTCATTTGATCAATTATATACATATAAGCTGTTATATACACATCCGAGAGAAACCCTTTGGACCTATTGAAGGATTTCTGGGAACTAAAAGTATAAAAATAGCATCTGTACATCTTTAGTTTTTGAATCATTATACCCGTTGTATTAAATCTCTCTAATATTGTTACGTTCTGGTGGAAAGTGAAAGGGCGTGGCGTTGATAGCTCAGTTGGTAAAGCTGAGGTCTGTAAATCGGGGGTTGAAATCCAGCTAGTTTGGGCAGTGGATGCTCCGTGGTTAAGGTTCTGAGCCAGTGAGTGGAAGGTCGTCAGTTTAAATCCCAAGACTGGCAGGGAGCCACTGCTGAACCTTTGATCAAGGGCCTTCAATTGAGCCTCAGTTGCTTGGCTTGTATCCGCTCTCAATTGCCACTTCAGATAAAAGCACCTGTCAAATGACTAAACGTAAATGTTAAATAAAATCTCAACAGCAAAAGAAAGTGATCCTATAAGGCTTTTTCCTCCGTGGTGTTTGGGTAGATACAGTCAAGCTAACTCACCCCCATTGGCTAGAACTTCAGGAGCTTACACATCAGATCAGGCATCAGCAGAAATAGGAAGTGACCGTTGAATCAACCAATCATTGAAGACCTTCTGAAAGACGGAGATCCGTCACCGACTGGGCGTACAGCCCGATTCATACGATCACACGTTTTACATAAAGCCAATCACCACATCGGTGTCGTGAGCATCATAAGCAGGTAAACAAAACTAGCTCATGTACTGAAATAGAAATTTAATTTAGCACAGTTCTGCAGTGGAAGAGAGTCCTGCCAGAATTGATCGTGAATTTGCTGTATTATTAGGAATGGCTGATTAGCGCCACTGTTAGCATTAACACATCAAGTCACACTGCTTTATTTTACATCCCTACAGAGTTACAGGTTCTCTCGGTAAATGGTGGGTGATTAATCACAGGGTTTAACCATCCTGCTGAAGATCAGCGGTCTGGCTGCTGTGGTTGAATTGACATGAGTGGCTGTTGTTGAAGGTCCCGTAAGAATGTCCACACTGATCTATAATTATTTTTAATAAAATCCACACTGATGAGGTAATCACATGGATGTTATTGGTGAAACACCTTTTCCCCCCCTCGAAGGGTCTCGGTTGTAATTGATGACACTTGTTTTCTCTCAAACGGTTTATTATTGGGATTCTTTTGGTGTTACAAATACAAGACACTGCTTAAAAATATGGGTTTAAAAAAAAAAAAAAAAAAAAAAAAAAAAAGGTACATGTTTACAAGTCGATAAAAGGAAACTTTTTTTATTCTTATTTTTTTTTCCCCCAAGCAAGAAGCGAGGGAGAGGTTTGGGTGGAAAACAAAAAAACACGATAATCTAAATGCATCAAATGCTCCAATTCTTTAAAGCATAAAAAAATTAATCTGAATTTTTTTTTTTTTTTTTAAGTCACATTTTTTAAAACGTTAAAAATAGTTAAACTGGCAAAAAAAATAAAATTTGATCAGTACAAAAGCCATCATAATCAAATGGTCCCAATATATAAAAACACCCTTATTTTTAAACATTATCTACAACAACTCAGGATCAGTGCTTTATTTCCTTCTTGTCCGTCTCACAGGAGCTGAAGGGACCTCGGGCTCTGCTTTCTTCGGAGCTCTGGTTCCTCGGCGAGTGGTTACTTCTGCGTGAAGATACAAAACGATCTTTGTTTAGCAAACAAGACACATCATAATTACGGGGGGGGGGGGGGAGAATAAACACAGTAGTACGTAATTTTGCAATGTGTGGCAAATGATTATCAGATTACAGCCCCTCTCACAGACACACGTGCCCAAATTTGTCATTAGTTGCAACCAAGCAGCAACAATTTTTTTTAGGAATCATCTAGTAAAAATAAAGAATAATTAGAACTACGCATGTGCCCCTAAATTGGTCATCACAATAATCATTACACACTAATAGTACACGTAATCGCGGACACGTCAAATCACCACCATTCCACTAAACTAAACAGGAAAGCAAACGCCGCAAACATGATTCCGGTCGAGCTTCCCTTAGAGATTCTGTCCATCAAAGTTCCAACAATCGAAATTTTAAAATTTACTCTCAGCACATTTACCTGAGACAGGACCTTGAACCTGTGTTGGGATGTTTTCGGCTTCCTGAGCTGCTTTTCTCCGGCCCCTGGGAGTAGGTTTAGTTTCTACTTCAGGGGTTTCTGCTGCCTCCTTTGACGCTGCCCTCCTCCCTTTACAGAGTACAGCCATGTCTGTTTGCACCTCTGCACCGGCTACTTTGCCTCGGCTCCTCTTCTGCATGGCCTCTGCATCTGGCATTTCCTCCGCTATAACCTCCCTCTCCTTTCTTTTCTGTCCCCTTTTAGGGGGGGTGGCTACTTCTTCTGATTGGGAAATTACTGAAGCGCCTGTTCGTCCTCTCCTGACTGCTGGGACATTTTCTTTAGCAGCTGGCTTCTCCTTCTTGGTTTCCTCTTGTTTTTTTGCCACTCTCCCTTTGCGGCCTTTGACAGGCAGCGCTACGGATTGCTTGGTCTCGGCAACTGCGGCATCTTTAGCTGCTGGTTCATCTTTCTTCTTTGACTTCTTCAGTTGAGGCTCTTTCTCAGCAGCAGAAGGCTCCAGGTCTTCAATGTTCTTCCAGGTCACTAGATCAGAGTTCCAATTAACAGCTTTCTTTGAGATTATACCTTTACCCTCACAGTCAACACCTGCTTCTTTGACTGTTGCCAGATCCTCGACTTCATTGACAGAGGGGTCCTTGATCGGAACCTTAGCTTTCTTAGCGGTTCTCCCTCTTCCTCTCTTAGCCAAGACCGCACTACTAGCGTTTTCAACATCACACACAACACCTTCAGAGCCTGCCTGTGCAAGTGGAGTTTCATCAATCACAGACTCTGATAACTTTGTTTCTTTGGCGGTCTGTTCAACTGGTTCCTCCACAGCAGTGGCATCTTCTGCAACTTCCTCCAGCTTTGATTTTGCAGCAGCTTTTCTGCCATGGCTGGGCTTGACAACTGGAGGAGGAACTTCAGCAGCAGTTGCACGGCGTCCTCTTTTAAGTGGAGCCTCTGGTTCATCCTTGACAGCAACTGTCCGTTTTCCTCGGGTTGACTTGACAGCAGGGGCCTTTGACTGCTGAATGGTATCAGAGTCAATCTTGGGTTCATCGTGAACTTTTTCCTGAGCGTCTTGTAAAACCTGAGCTTTGGGCTGCTTTGTCCTCCTGCCGCCCCTGGCATTTTTCACCACTGGTTCGACTGTCTCAGTGACTTTTGCAATGGTTTGCGCAGCACTATGATCAGCAGTACCCTCTACCCGAGTCTTTAGTTGTTTGGTCTTGATACCTCGGGTAGACCTGACTGCTGGCGTTTTTGGCATATGGTCAGATTCAACTGCCATAGGCTCAACATCGGCCTTGGGCTTGTCGACCACTGCTTGGTTGTTCAAAGCTACTGGATTTGCCCTCCTTCCCCGTCCAGGCTTCACCACAGGCAATTTTGTGTGCTCTTCAGGCACTACCACAGAATCTGAGCTCTTGTTGTCTGACTCTGCATTAATTGGGGTGGGTTCAGTTGTTTCAACTTGTGCCATTTTGGGAACTTCTTTTTTGGTTGCCCTGCCTCTCTTGGTTTTTGTGTTTGATTTGACAGGACCCTCAGCTTCTGCCGATGACTGAATTTTAGCACGCTCTGGTACAACATCGGTCTCAACAGCAGCTTCCGGCACCACCACAGCATCTGAGCTCTTAATGTCTGACTCCACATTAACTGGGAGGAGTTTGGCTGCTTCTTCAACTTCTGCAGTTGTTGGGATTTCCTTCCTTGTTGCCCTGCCTCTCCTTGTTCTGGTGTTGGATTTAACAGGAGCCTCAGTCTCTGCTGACGACTCAAGCTCAGCACTCTCTGATATAACCCCAACCTCCTCAGGTACAACTTCAGGCAAGGCCTCTGGCTCTTGAGGAACAGGAATTTCTGATTCATGTTTAGCTTTTCTTCCTCTCTTGGCTTTAGCAGGAGCTGGTGACTTAAAGGAGGCCTCTACCTCTACAGGAGCCTCCGAGTCAGTAACTGGCTCAACCTCAACACCTTGTTCAGCTTTCCTTCCTCTCCTGGGTTTACGTGCCTCAGGTGGCACCATATCTTCTGCAGAGCCGTGAGGTGGTTTCTGAGCGTCCACATGCTCCTTGTCCTCAAACTGGCGCTTTGGGATTCTTCCTCTGGCAGACTTTCGAGCAGGACTTTGCATAGGAACATCCTCTACTAGTTTAATAGCCGAGTTGCCTCTCCTTCCTCGTACGGTGGCAGATAGCAAAGGAACAGATGATTCCACAGCATCAGAATTAATTTCCTCCTCCATTTCTGCCACTATAGCAGACACAGTATCCAAATCAACCTCATCATCTTGACTCTTCTGGAATTTCGGTGCAGTTCTGACTTTACCAGCACACCTGGTCATCTTAGCAGGTGTTTGCCTGTTTGACTGTTCTTCTTGCTTAGAAGCTAAAGATGGAGTGGCCTGTACAGCTGCGCTGAACGGTTCGGAAGTGCCATCGGTTTCAAGAGGTTGTTCTTGGACATCTTTGTTTTCCTCACCTGAGGTGGCCTCTTCAACCTTCTGGCAAGTTTTTGTTTCCTGTATGGTTTCTGCTTCCTTCTTCTCCATCTCAATCTGTGAAACATTATGGATACCAACAGCAGCTTCTGTGTCATTTTTCATGTCCTCAACCGGACAGATGTTTTCCTTGTCTTCAGATTCCTCACCGGCACCTTAAGAAGAAATGAATAACTATTCTCAGAATTCATATTTTCAGATATAATAAAAACAAAACCAGGGGATTAATTATACAACATAAAACAAGAGCTAAATAGTGGATCCAAAAACTGCCTAGCATCAACTCACCTTCCATAGGTAAAACATCAGAAGCCACAGAAGTAAAATGCTCTTGTATCTGAAAACAAAATGTTGCAAAATGTTGAAAACAAAACCATCTGCATTAAGAAATGCTTGAGTTATAAATGGGGGAAGATAAAACTAGAATAAAACTGTACCTCAGCTGAATCACTTGTGCCAGAGGTCGAGTCACTCATTGGTTCATTAACAAGCTCTGCAAGGCTGGTGGAATGCTCCACCGCTTTGTCGCTCTTCAGCTTGGGGGTTTTCATCAATTTACTAATTCCAAATTCAGTTTCAACTGGCTCATCTTTCACCTTGGGGGTCTGAAGCAAGCTCTTCACACCAATCAGATCCTCAACTGGCTTGCCTTTCTGTTTGGGAGTCTTTAACATCTGCTGGATGCCCGTCAAGTCTTCAACAGGTTTGCTCTGATGTTTGGGAGTTTCCATCATTTGCTGAATACTGGTCAGGTCTTCAACCTGCTCAATCTTCTGCTTGGGAGTTTCCATCATCTGTTGAATGCCTGTCAGGTCTTCAACAGGTTTGCGCTTCTGCTTAGGCGTTTTCATCATCTGCTCAATGCCCGTCAAGTCTTCAACTTGCTCGATCTTCTGCTTGGGAGTCTTCTTCATCTGCTGAATACTTGTCAGGTTTTTAATTGGCTGGATCTTCTGCTTGGGAGTTGTCATCATCTCCTGAATGCCCATCAGGTCTTCAACAGGTTTGCTCTTCTGCTTGGGAGTCTTCATCATCTGCTGAATACTGGTCAGGTTTTTAACTGACTGCATCTTCTGCTTGGGAGTCGTCATCATCTCCTGAATGCCTGTCAGATCTTCAACAGGTTTCGTCTTTTCTTTAGGAGTCTTCACCAATCGCTTAACACCAAATGAATCCTCTACTGCCATTCCCTTTACCTTAGGGGTTACCTGCATTAGCTGCTTCACGCCAGTAAGGTCCACCTCTTGCTCAATCTTGTCCTTAGGGGTCTTCACAAGTCTCTTCAGGCCTGCAGCACACACAACTGGACTGTTTGTAACTTTTGGAGTCTTCATCAACCTCTTGAATCCAGCCTTGTCTTCTAAGGGACTTCCGTTTTGTTTGGGGGTGTTGAGGAGTTCTTTAACACCCTCAAAATTATCTTCCTGAGGTGGTTTTGGCTCCTTGGGCGTCCTGAGTAACCTGCCTCTTAGGTCTTCTATAGGCTCTGCTTTCTGCTTGGGCGTTCTCATAAGTTTCTTGACTCCTGTAAGGCATTCTGAGGGTGCTGGTTTGCGTTGTGGTGTTTGGACCTGTACTGCATTCTCTTTCTCCGTTTGATCTTCACTGGGCGTTTCTAATGCTGTAGTTACTTCAGAGGGAGGAAGGGCAACCGAGTCATCCATTCGAGGAAGACCATATTCTTCACTTAAACCATCATCCTGGTCTTCCTGGAGTAGTCTAATTACAGCTTCGCTATTGTAACTTCCAAGTTTAGCAGTGGAGGTAACGCTCATGGGAGACACCACCATTTCACCTGTATATAAATAAGTAATGAGTTTATAATTGATGCCAATAAACTATTGTAATACACAATTGTTTTATAGTGCGTTTTAAAAATGAAAAAATGAGACTCAGTGGGGTTGTTAATACACAAACATAAGCAACACTTACCAGATTCCTCAGGAGTATTTATTACTGACATTTCACAAACACCAAGAGGGGTTGCTGGACACTCACTACTGCTGCTGGTGAAAGTACTCTTACGTTTGTTGTTAGCTGGGGTTTTGAATATATCTGACAAACCTGCAGACAAGCCAAGATTTTAGAGATTGGAGGACAATATCGTATCTTATATGAGCACTCAATTTAAAACAAAATCCAGCACACCTGAAAGATCCTCGTCCATTTTCATGTCCTTCTTAAACAGGGCAACATTGCATACGACTTTAGGGGCAGTACCAAGAGGCCGAGTGGACCTTAAGTAGGCTTTGCCTACCACAATGGTGGCTGGAGAATCCACATGTCCAGTGCTTGTTTGATCTTTCAGTGTGCGTGCAGGGGTCTGGCAAAGGTAAAACGTAAAAAAATCTTAAGCAACAATTAAAAAGAACCCAAAAACATCAATAAAAGATCAACTCTTACAGTAAATTGCGCCAAAATGCCACCAGTTACCTTGGGTTTTGTTACTTTACTCTGTTTGGCTGCTCTTTGCTTGGGGGCTGTTTTCTTAGTGCCACCTTCTGTCTGAGGTTTAACCTGTCCAAACTTAACGATGTCAGCCCAAGAACTGACAACTTAAAACGAGAACATAAACAATGTTTAATAAAATACCCATGTGTAAAATTGTACTGATGTCCTAAAACACTGATCAACCACACACACACCGGACTTCACCTTTCAAATTAGCTCGAGAAGCTCCACTGCGGCGTGATCGCACAACATCGAGTGCACTTTTCAGCATACTCTTAAGGGTCTTCCGAGCTGACGCCTTCATGCTGCTCCTTCTCAGAGGGATCTTCAGCGTCTCACATTCCTGAGGCTCGTCTACTACAGGTACAGATTCCTCCTCCGCCGCTCTCTGTTGATCGGAGACGGGCGACGGGGTGCTGATTCTTGAAACCGAAAACCGACCGTGCACTGCCGGTGTCTGGAGAAGGGACTCTTGACATGGAGACGGCGTCTTGACCGACGCATCAGACCGCCTCTTAGTGGATTTAGGGGTCTTGGGTGTTGAAGAAGGTGTAGGGGTCTTGGAATTTTTTGGAGACGGCGTTTTAACCTTTGCGCTAGGAGACTTCTTGGCTGGCGATGGAGTCTTCGCTAGCGTGGCAACATTGGTGCCCTTAGCAGGGGAAGACCTCCGTTTAGGAGAAGCGTTTTTAGCAGGGCTCTCTGGAACAGCCTTGTCAAGCTGGAAACCCTACGGACAAAAGAAGCATGCGCACTTCAGAAATAGTTCTGCATTTGCTTGAGCAAAATTAGAAGGCGCAATCAAAATGCAATATAAATATCCATTTTGAGCAGTACCATCAGGCCGATGGTGGAAGCTCGTCTGAGTAAGGATTGACGTTTCTGAAAGACACCCAGGCTACGTCTCCCAGGGGTTGCCCCTCGGCGAAGGGGGGAATCAGGTGGTAAACGTTTGTCAAACAGTTCAGGGCTCAGCTGACCGCCAAAGGACACTCGTTTTCTCTTGGCCACAGGAAGGGGCAAGTCGTCACGCTTGTGCTTTTTACTGGAGGCTTTGCCATTGCCTGTGGGGGACAACGCTGATTCAGTCTTATTAAACCCAACATTAGAACACATGCTTATTGAAAACACCTAAAGCTCAAGGAGCTCTGCAGAGTTCATTATCTGTTTTTGTCAGTTATATTATTCAAGTAACGTATACATGGTTTATCGGGATAATAAAAAAGGCGCGCATCCTGCTACATATGGAAAGAAAGAGGGCTAAAAAGAGTAAGGGTAAGTGGGAAAAGGATGAAATGCCCACTGCAGTAATTTACAGAATTTCTAAATTGTTAATAAAATAGCCTTTCATGCAAACTTTGCGCAATTAAAATTGTTAGGTTACCTTCATTTGCAGGTGTGGTCACAATCTCCTGCAACACGTCCTGGACTTGGAACCTTTTGCCCGCACTTGCTCTTGGAGAGGTCCTAGTGGCTTGTTTCGCCTTGGCTTCCTCAGTCTCTGTGGGTTCTAATGGGGTCTGGGAAGAGGTCTGGCTTTCCAGGGTTACAGCTGGGGTTTGAGAAGAAGTGCTGCTCCTTCTGGCTTTTGGAGACTTTGGCGTTTCCTTTGTACTAGGACTCTCGAATGCAACTTGCTGGACCACTTGGTCAGCGGTGAACACCTGCGGCGGCGTCTGAGGAGTCTTCTGAGAGACGGGTGCGTCGATGCTCTCCGAAGTCCTCTCCTGTTTTCCCGCAGCATCATGAACCACTGGTGTGGCAATTCTGACTTCGGCGGAAAGGTTTTCCACTTGGTCGAGAGTCGCAATGACGTCACCGCTGTCTACGGGCTTGGCGTTCGAGGATCTTCGCTTCTTCTTGGCTGATTTCGGCGTAACTGGCTTAACATTCTCACCTGAAACCATATTAAGTTCATCCTTGTCCATTGGAGGTCTTATGAGAGGTGTACTGGGCAGAGTTGCAGATTTCCACTGTGATTTGGTGGCCAGATCTCGCTTGACCATATTGCAAAGATCGGAGAAGGGAGATGAGCTGCTGTCCGTGCTCGTTTTGTTCTGCTGATTGCCATCTCCAACACTCTGGTCCAGAGAGGGGGGCAGGTTGGATCCATCTTTCAAACAAGTATCTGCCAAAAAACACAAGATGGTCGACACCTTCATCAGCAGCTATTGGCCCATAGGAGGAAGAAATTTCAGAAGCTAATCGAGATAGAGGTAAAACCACGATTTATTATTTATTCATAAAGAAATGGCTGTTTATAAGATTTAAGATCTTCTCATCATGAAAGCTCACCTGACGAGTGCTCGGACTTCTTTCTCTCCGTGATTCCAGGCGTGCTCCTTACCTGCTGGTCTTGCAAAACCTGTGAAAGCAACGGGGCATTTTTTATGGAGGATGAATATTAATAAAACGGCCCGAGCAATACTTGTTTAACAATGTGATGGTTCACACGGTTACTAAGACTGGTTCATTCATTTTGGAATTTTGAGAGAATGTGCTTTCCAAGTTTGCTGCCAAGGTGCAAGAAGATTTTATTTCCTTCTGGAGATGGAGAATGTACTCTTAGGGTTCCTCCGTTTTTTTAGATGGTTAAAAGGTTCTTATCTTTCTAAAAGGTGTTCTACTTGGAACTGTTTCACTGTTATAAAGTTTTACATAGAATATTTAATAGTTCTCCCAGAGAAACAAACCGAAGAACCCTTAAGGGTTTAAGATTCAATCCTTTTATCCTAAGACCGTGAATCTGAGTAGCTGGCAGAAGGGGTGAACAATATGACGAGCAAACTATTGTGGATGTCAGTACACGATCAGACCAAAGGCAAAGAAAATTTGCCCAGTGAAAAACAATTCACTTTAACGCGAAAGAACGTAGGAAGGCATCCAAGTGAACTCTAAACCCACAGATTTGTGAACTTTTGAAATGCTAGCCAAAAGCAAGAGTTATATTCCTTTTGGAATTTATTTATTTATTAAATGGAGGAACTGAATTTTTTTTAAGTAGGGCTTTACAATGGACTAATATCTACTATATTTTTATATGTTGCTTATTGCTCACCATCTGCAAAACTGGCAAACTAGCTAGCGAACATTAGCTGGTTAGCAGGTACCACCCTCACCTTGATAGTTTCTCCTTTTGCAGGCGTGGACAGCCTCTTTTTCTTCAGAGTCGGCTCCGGCGGGTACTCGAACCTGCACGGCACGAGGGTCAAACTTAATATCAATACGCGCTAGTCATTTTTCAATACTGGAAGAAATAATTAAAACAAGGATCTATTTATTTATTTCATATAAAACAAAGTGACGGATCACATACCTAAAAGAACGATCGATAACCGTGATTAAATCACCATGCTTCAAACGCTCGGACTGCTGCAGAACCTCCCCGTTGATGAGAGTCGGATTCACCGAGCTCAGGTTGGTCAAAATGAGCTTTAAAACACAACGAGAAAGAAAATCACAACTTGCGTCGTTTTCCCTGACTTTATTAGCGCAACGTCGACTACATAGACGTGCAGTAGTAAGATGTTCGGTGCGTTTTGCCTCCGCAGCTTGTCCCCATCACTTTTGTGCTGCGAACTCGATTTGCCGAATGCTGCCTGGTATTTCTTTTACAGCAGTTACTGCATGCACGTTACCTCTTTGTTTTCATTGAGCTCAATTCTGCAGTGTTCTTTGGACACCTGGGGCAGCTGGATCCGGATATCACATTCAAGCTTCCTATGAAGAGAGAAAACAGCTCATCAGCTTGAGATCATAACCGGAGTTCATTAACAAACTTGCGATGTTCAGTTACAAAACAAATCAGCATTATCTAAAGCTGAACAATACGGAGAAGATATACTGTGATCTCTACATACGTTGAAGACTTGATGTTAGCCTGCAGCTGGGCGATACGACAATACGCCATCAGTATCGTGATAAATTAATCACGATACACTTTTCTTACAGTATTGCAGATATCTCCAGTACTTTTATACAACACTGCTCCACTCCACTGGTACACGCAGTAACGACTAGATTATATACGGTAAACAGGTACTTGGTTACGGTACGGCTCACTTTGCAATGGGAACACCGACAAAATGGTAATGTTCAGACTGCAGGCCTGAGCGCCCAATTTACTCACATTATCTATTTAACACCAGTCTGAACAGGTCACGCTCCTGAACTGACCCGCAAGCACAAAACAACAAGAATTAGGGTTAGAAAGAAAAAGAGCACAGCGGACAAAGTGAAACTAAAATGTTTAACGTCGACTCGTTTCTTTTCATTGTAATTCATTACTGTCAACGGCGCTGAGCCATCGAACAGAATTACATTAAATAGTGATGTTAAATGTTCAGCCGTCGCAAAACAAGTTTTATTAAGGATCACAGGAAAAAGGCAGAGGTTAAGCCGAGAGGTTCATTATGATGGTTAATACAGTATTTTAAAAAGACGGTCGTGAACTAGAACGGTAAAAAAATCCGTCTTTCATATTAGGTTCACCGTTAGCCAATGCTAACCTAGTACTAACTAAAGCTCCCACAGGAGGCT
>JAOUQW010066729.1:0-13909 GCA_028565825.1 Olivaichthys viedmensis
TTTGTACTATTTTCTACTAGTGTAGAATAATAATGAAGACATTAACACTATGAAATAACACATCTGGAATTATGCAGCGACCAAGAAAAATGTTCAATTTTAAATTCTTAAAAGTGTTCCACACTCTCGGCATCTTCTCAACCAGCTTCATGAGGGAGCTTCACCCAGGAGGCTTTTCTTAAAACTTCCCAAATAGACCCAGCCACTCGTTGTTGTGCTTCTCCTAACGCTGTAAAAGATAAACTACTTGTTTGGGGAAACAATTTCATTTTAAGTAAAAAAAACCCAACATTTTGATTCAGAAATAAATGTGTACATGGGCGTTAACGTCACTATTTACATTTGTCCTAGAAACAAATTTCAACCACAAGCCTTTATCAAAATGCCTTTATTTATAAACGTATCACAATAGAGTAAAAATGTCACTCACGATTGCCGTAGTGATTTGATTAATAGCCATAAAATGCATAAACCTTCTAAGACTGACGTTAAACGACGGTATTCGCTTGTGTAGAAGCCATAAGTTCCGGTGAAGTACAACACTACTACCCACAACCCCTAACGCGAGGCTCACCAATCAGAGACATTGGAAGAAACCGTGCATGGCAGCAGTGTGGCTCGCTAGGCCACTAGCTAAATTGGCTAGCAAGCTGGCAAACTTGCTAGAGAATTAGACAGGAGAAAATACTGAAAGCAACAAAAATAGAACAATAAAATAGATAATACTATAGTATGCACACAAACCTTCACTAAGTACTATAATTACAAAACATTAACGTATGCACAATAGGACTAATGTTGGGGAAAATATCGGAGCGCAGGGTTTGTGGAAACAGGCTGGAAGTGGAGGAGAACTGATTTGATGACCTCATTCGCAGTGCTTCATGGAATCAGTAGTTCAGAAATTCACTCCCTGGTAAAAGACTATAGGTACGCAGTATGGTACCCTTACTGTTATTCCCAGTTTTTTCAAATTTCCAAAAAACTGCTCGAAGGTGATTCATCCCGTAGCTGATTGGTGGAGGCTTGGAGGTCATGAAGGAGAGCGATACTTCTGAAACCAAGTCCATTGGAAACGTTGGCGGAGTCACTGTTCAGCTCCATAATCTCACTCAGCTCCTAGGGCTCGGTCACATGGTCACTTGTCGGCTGCCTGTAATCCAGTACTTGGCGCACCACCTAAAGAGATTAAAGAACTTGACTAATGATGTGATATATGGAGGAAGCGTGTTTGAAGGAACATTAGACAGGACTGCATTTGGACAAGCCTGATACAGGGGTGCTAGAGAGGCGCTGGGGGCGGTGTAGACAAGGGGGGTCAAGGGGATCACACTTAATGAAAATTGTCCAAGAGAACAAAAAAAGATCCTTGGTTGGGGAGGTCCCGAAGTTCCTACTGGCGCCCGTGTCCTGATCAAATGTAATGGAGGAGTAGATGTAGACGGCCTGTTGTGTTTGATTCCTCTCACTTCAATCGTGTTCATTGTGTATCCGCAGAAGTACCTGTCTCAGCTGGCCGAGGAAAGTCTGCTGCACTTCCCTTCCGACGCAGAGTGACGGGAAACGGAGCACGAGACTTCATCACCCCCCGGCGTCCGGCAGTGTGAGCACCTGTCGCTCAGAGACGAGGAGGAGGAGAACCAGGCCAGGGAGAGATAATATGTGTAACAGAGAGGACGCTGACCCAAGCCATGCAAACGTTTTTTGCAAATTTAATGCAAATCCACGAAAAGCCCGCCAGAAGAAAGTGAGAATTGTTGGGCGGTTTTTTTTCTCCATCAACTGAATGCTGAATGTTCTGAGGAAGAACCACGAGCAATGACGTCATTAAAGGAGCGATAAATAAACACACACAGTCACAGACAGACGGAAACACGCGCTCGACACGTCGTCGCTTATTCCAAAAGCCTGTTTAAACCACATTTTATCGTCGCGTCGTCTCTTCTATACGCCGACTTTTTCACCTCGGCCACCTCAGCTTTACGGCTTCTTTACCAATTATTTCCCACCATTTTGGTTTCCTCGTGCACAGATTCTAAATTCATTTTTTTTTAAAACACACAGAAAGATGGAAAGCCCACTTCAGAGAAAAGAGGCTGAACGTCTGCGGGGAAACACTTGAATGACTTGAATGTGTAAAATATCGTTAGCAGTATGCTAAATGTGCCTTAAAAGAAGCCATTAATCATGTCAATCAGTCCGTCAGTCAGTCAGTCAGTCCTCCAGAGTGTGCCTTTTACACAATAATCGAGCAACAGAGGGTATAAGCTGTGCTCCAATACCTTTTTTAACACTTTAAAGTGCGTACAGTATCATATCGGCTTGCTAGCAGCCGGCTTGCTACTTCGCTAGCGGAGTAAAAACGTTACGTCGGCCGCCATGTACAGATGAAAGAGTTGAAATGATAAAAACCCAATTCGAAAGCTCAAAAATATAATCATGTTATATTTATGTAATGTATGTTGCTCCTTTTGCTCGCTAACTAGTTAGTGTGCTAATCAGCTGGCTTGCCAACTAGCCGACTAAAGTGACCAAGTTATATCAGCTGTTGTACAGATGAACTTGGAGTTCTAAAACCTTGGAGGTAGATTTTGACAAATATTTTTTAAGGTATGTTGCTCCTTTTGCTCGCTAACTAGTTAGTGTGCTAATCAGCTAGCTTGCTAACTAGCCGAGTAAAGTGACCAAGCAATATTAGCTGTTGTACAGATGGAGTACTTGGACAGCAACATGAGTACCCCAATTCCGAGGCAAACCTTTTTTATATTTTTGAAAGTATGTAGCTCCTTTTGCCTCTAGCTCGCCAACTAGTTAGTGTGCTAATTAGCTAGCTTGCTAACTAGCTGTTGTACAGATGGGAGTAGTTGGCTACATAAAACCCCGATGCTATATATATTCTTTTAATTTTTATTAAAAACAACGATTTATTCCCACCATTTTTTGCTGTTTTGAAAAAACAAATTGCATCAGACCATGATGCTTTCTGGGTAGGTTTTTCTGTTGAAAGTCTACAGTCATGTTGTCTCAACCCCTCAGGCCTCCAAGGGCCCATTTAACAACCTTCACTTGATTGAACCGAGGGAAGACGGTGGTCGGGAAGCTGACAAGGCCATGTTGAAAACAGTATTGAAGCCCAGCTAATACCACGAAGACAGAATGTACAGGTTAATAAGGAATGTGCTAATGGTTGTAGTGTTCACATGATGTGCAAAGTCTCAAGGGATGTTAATGTGACACAAATGCCAATGTGGCTAATGGATACAAATATCCTGATTAGCCTGGTTAACATGGTGGCACCCCCTTTGGAACCGAAGGTGATGTGTGACTCTAAGAAAGCATTAAGTTATTTCGTTAACAATGGAACGCACTGGAAGTCCTCGAAAACTGGAAGACGACTGCAAGTGCTTTCTTAATTTAGGACGATGCAGAAGTGCACACTTGTCCTCAGGCCAATGAGTAATGACTCGTTACTCATGTTGCTGTTCACGTGAGATATTTTCTTTCTTTTCGTACCACTTACTTTTGAAAGAGTCAGGACTCAAACTGAATCGAATCACCGAATCGACTCTTCGGCTTTAGCCGCTTTTTTTCCGTCCGCGCTGTGTATAACGCTTTGAAACGTAGCAATACTTGAATTTGACTTGAAATTGAGTATTTTGAGACACATTTACAGAAGTTTCTATTTGATATTATGAAAGTGTGTGTATGTAATATAAATAAAGGCGGGAAGTAACAAAGTACAATGAATTCGTTACTGTACTTACTTTTTCATGTATCTGTACTTTACTTGGGTTGTTCTTTCGCTGAATACTTTCACATTTCACTCACTACATAACAAAAGAAAGAAAATCTCTACTTTCTACTTGCTGCATTTTTTAAACAGATCACTTACTCTATAACCTACACATTTTTGGAAAGCATAAGATTTTTGTTGTTGTTGTTGCATCAGACGGCTTTAAGCGGTTGGCTAAAATTCCTAACAAATCCAAATTCCGACAAGAACACGTGGGCGAACGATCCCTTGATGTGTTTGTAAATTAGCTGTCATTAGTTAGCAAAGCTCTAATATCTAATATCGTACATTTTAGCAAAGCTAACTAATTACAGCTACATTTTCTAATATCGTAAATTTTTGCTAGTTATTATAGTTAATATAGTTATTATCATGCTAGCAAAAATTTACGATATTAGAGAATGTAGCTGTCATTAGTTAGCAAAGCTCTAATATCTAATATCGTACATTTTAGCAAAGCTAACTAATGACAGCTACATTTTCTAATATCGTAAATCTTTGCTAGCATGATAATAACTATATTAACTATAATAACTAGCAAAAATTTACGATATTAGAGAATGTAGCTGTAATTAGTTAGCTACATTCTCTAATATCGTAAATTTTAGCTAGCACGATAATAACTATGACAGCTGCATTCTCTAATATCGTAAATTTTAGCTAGTACGATAATAACTATGACGGTACAAACTAGCTTGTATGCGAAAAGGCACTAATTGATCTAATCAGTGCCTCGACTGTGGGATTCCTCAGGGTTCAGGTCTTGGTCCAATGCTTTTTAGAGTTAATATACTTCCTCTTGGACACATCTTGCGTTGTTTGAATCTCAATTTTCACTGCTGTGCTGATGACATTAAGATTGACCTAATTTTATCCAAAACTCACCACTGGCCCCGAATGTTATGGCGGACGGAGAGTGACAAATTAAAAAATATCTATCTATCATCATCCATCAATAAATCCTTTAATAAATCTTTCAATAAGTTATTAAATAAATGTTTATTTATTTATTTATTATTATTCAATAAAGCGTTGATGTATTTATTGATTGATTCATTGACACATTTATCGGTTTGTTTATTGATTGATTGAAGGATAAATTGATGAATTTAATGATAGGTATATTTTGTTATTCGTCACTCTCCGTCCTCCATAGATTGGAATCTGTCAAGCTCAACAGTGACGAGACTCAAGTCCACGTCGATAACACGGCTCTATCGGTAACACTTCTTCTGTTTGCAATCTCGGAGTCGTTGCTTCTTCAACTCTCGTCTCAGGTCCTCGGTGAAAATCAACCTTTTTCATATCTTCATGAACTCCATGAAGAAGGAGTTTCTTCTCCTCACTTACAAAGCTCTCGAGGCCTTCACCACTGGCTAAACTGCGTATCTTTAGGGCCTGCGCTTTCTCCAGCTCTTGGCTCAGTGGTTAGGGCGCTGGGCTACTGATCAGAAGGTCGTGGGTTCAAGCTGCCACTGTTGGGCCCTTGAGCGAGGCCCTTAACCCCTCCCTGCTCCAGGGGCGCTGTATCACGACTGACCCTGCGCTCTGACCCCAGCTTACCAACATGCTGGGATATGCGAAAAATCAATTTCACTGTACTGTACATGTATATGTGACAATAAAGGAGCGTTATATTCTATTCTATTCTGTTAAACAGTATCTCCAACATCTTCAATCTTCACGTCTTGTCTTAAAACGAGCCTGTCCTCCCCCTCAGGCCTGTCCTAACTGTAACTGCTTGGTCTTGATTCATTTCTGCACAGAAATACACGGGCGCGTGCAGGCAAACTATTTGGATTTACTTGATACAGAGATCTAACAAAATATCAAATATTCAAATCTATTGCCGTGCATACATCTGCAACGTGAACGCCATGCGCCGCAGATCGGCTACTCCCAATGCACCAACTCTACAGCGCGTGAATCTACAACCTGGACAGCTTAAAAAGATCATGTGAGGGAGAAAGAAAAAACTAACTATTTATAAGGAAATGACAAGAACAAATAACAGAATGAATGGCTGATGCATTTCATCATTTATTTCATTCATGCTTTGGTCAGCAAATGGTTAGATGATGGGAGAAAAAAACAAAAAATAAACAAATAAATAAATAAAAAAAGATTCTGCTTTTTAATTTAAACGTAATTACTTTTAATACGTAATTACATTCCTCGTAAACTGCGCTATGACACGCCAGCTAAAAAAAAAAAAAAACAACACCACCCAGGTCCGAAACCAATTACGTAATGCGGTTGGGTGCTGCAATGCTCGATGCTGGCCACTAGGTGGCGGCGCGACTCAGCAGCGAACGCGCAGGAAATAGAAAACACGAGAAGGGTTTCTCCCAACGGCGCCTTCCTATTGGCGCGCTTCGTCTCCGGACTTTGAATAATCCGACCAATCAGAAAGCTTAGAGGGCGGTCCCGCGTCATCGAGTTGCTGGGCAGAGCGAACAACAACCCCAAAAAAAGAAGAAGAGCCGTTTGCGAACATAAAAGCCTGGCGTTATCGTCTCGGCGAGCGAAACGCGCGGAGAGGTGAGCCATTTTTTTAATCCTACTTGCCATTTTTATGCATTTTAATGCGGGTCTAGCGACTCTAGACGAACGCTTTGCGTGTAGAAAAACAACCGTGTGCGGTTTTAAACGACGCTGGCGCAGGCTTGCTTATGGCTGGATCCCGAATGGCTGCGTGCTCCCTTACCCAAGTGGGCGACCGCAGGCGCATTAAACAATGGCGTTATGCACCCTACGTAGTGCACTTCGTGTGTAATTGGGAGGCGGTTTGGGATGCGGGCAGCTGCTCGTGTGTACATAACAAACCAGCCCGTTACACTGGAACTAGCTCAAGCTGCTGCTGCTGCTGTTGATTTTCGTTATTAATTTTTGATTTGCCCTCCTTTTAGGGTCTGCTGTTTCCTAAATTTGAACTATATATATATATATTTTGCTGCACAAGTCACCTCCTCCTCCTTGACATCATGGCAGCGGACTGTGAGGCATGGCTCAACGCCAACCCCGTGGGTAAGTGCGCGTTTATTACACGGCCGAAGCACAAACCGCGCACTATTTCCTGCGCAAGTGTCCTACATAGGGTCTGAAAGTAGGGCTGATGTGCACTCTGTAGTGCACTCTGTTTGAATAAGGAGCTTTTTTGTGTGTGTGTGTGTGTCACTGAAATAGTCTGTAATTTGGCCTATTAAAAAAAAAAAAAAAAAACATTTACAAAATAATTCCTTACACTATTATTGTGTGGTTTTTGTTTTTTGTTTTTTAAACTTTAAAAAAAAAATTTATTTTTATTTTTTTATTTTATTATTATTATTATAAATTGTAATAAAGTGTTTTTTGTTTAATTCAAGAGCAACACAAGTGACATTACCGAAAGGCGCAATGATGTCAAACTTTGTCTCATTTTTTAAAATTTATTTATCATGTCCAAGTCTTGGAGAAAAGTCATGTTCCTTTCACTAGATTATCTCCCTAATAAATAAATAAATAAAAATAGTTGTCGCATGCCGTGATGTCACCATGAACCAGGGGACGCCGGCTTACTTTTGATTTAACGTGCTGTCAAAAACGGCGCACGACGTGAAAGTGTGAAGGCCTCGTACGATGTGCTGTTTCGGGGGTTCAGGTGATGTTTTGCCAGCTTTAGCGATTTATATAAATCCGAAACTGGAAGAAATTTGCCAACCGGTAGACCTTTTTCAAATGCAGTTTTCTACAACAGTAGAGGAAAAAAGTACAAAGGTTACTTATTGTCTTGAAACATAACTCATCATTTGCCCGTGGTCAAAATGTAACATGAGTAGTATTTAATTAAATAGCGCATTGTTTATGAAATACGGCTCCACTTTTACTGAGAGAAAATTCAAATCCCTCTGTGCAGAGGCGGACGACCTGAGCGACTCCTATCAGTCCGGCGACGAGAAGAACGGCCTCGGCTCCAGAGCCAACGACGACATCAACGGAAACTGGGTGCCTGCGCCGGCGGGAACCGTGCACGAGGCTCGGCTCAAGGCCAAGGCCAAGCGGCGCCTCCGCAAGAACTCGTCCAGGGACTCGGGCCGGGGAGACTCGCTCAGCGAGAACGGAGAAGCCGCGCGCTTGGCCGTGCCCCCCGCTAGCCCCAAGGGGAAAGTGCTGGACCGCAGGTCACGGCTGGGAAAAGGCAGGGGCCTGCCAAAGAAAGGTGCGAAAAAACGTCCTGCTAAAATACACAAACGCACCACTGCGGCCGGTAACGAAGAAAACATTGCGTTAAGGGCTTGTAATCCTTAAACTCATCAGCACTCGCAGGTTTTAAATGGGACCTAGTCTTAATGATCCTAAAATAGATTTCATGAAAAACGGAACTGAGAATATCTATGAAGCGTAATATTTTGGTATTTAAGAGACACGTAGGAAAAGCTCAAAGTTTTTGCTTTCCTAAGCACCCGTATTTCAACAAGCGTTCTTCATTAATGTAAGTCTAAAAAAAATCCAAAAAAAAAAAAAATCGTTCTTGACTGAAGGCAGCCGAGACGATGACGCATAATGCTCCATGTTCTTTAATTGTTGTTACTCCATGAATTTGATTTGAAACGCACAATTAACACTAATATCTCGATCCCGACTTGGTAAATACACTCCTCTGCGTGTTGTTTTATTGCCCTTTAATGAGAACACGCTGTGCTGGACTTATCGGTGAAGAATGGTCGGATGTCGTTCGAGAGTTATGACGAAATGAAATCAGTCAAGGAGTGTATTTATTTGAGCGGTTATCAGACTTTTGACCCTGGTGCACTTGAGATAAATGCCGAAGGTTGTGTCAGGAGGTGCGGCTGGTCTCGGTGGGTACACGGCGTTCTCAGCAGTACGGCACTACGGGGCCGGTGTTGACGTACGTGCAGGCGGGCTCGTTGTTGTTTCCTATTCGGTCTGTAAGCGAGTTACATCGGTGTTAACAGGTTTGGTGCTGCATGACGTCGTAAAACCAACTACACCGTAAACACACCACCAATTAATCTAATCTCACTCACTCGCTTAAACACACACTCTTATTCTAAAGGGTTTTAGACTCATTACCTTTGACCCACACCATTAGGATATTGTCATATGGGCCTGAAATACTGGTGGATTTTAAAACTTTTCACCAGCCTACATTGTATGTGTGTATAATTTATGACTGCACATCCAGTAACTCTCAAACCCATTACATTTCTAGCTGAAAAAATGTAATGTCTTATACATTTAGCTTTTTTAAATTATTATTATTATTATTATTTGGTATCAAAGCTTTATTGGGATTTCTTTGTTGAGATTTTATGTTTACTGTATAAAAGGAGCAACCCTCAGATTAGTTTAGCTTGCCTACGAGTTTAACTTTACTTTATCGTGATAAGCTGCAGCACAATGACTCGTCTGTCTTGCGTTTTGAGACGTAAGCCCTCTTCAGCCGCACCCGTAGCGGATTTGCCTGAACGCTCACAAAAACGCGCCCCAAAGACGTCTGAGCTTGTCGAACGCCTCCGTCACCCACGTCACACGCTTAACGAAATGGTTCTGATGCATGTTTTTATGGGTTGTTGTGTTCGCGACTAGAAATGCCATCTGCAGATATAGATGGCGGTTCTATCATATACAGTGTCCTAGAACTACATATAGGAGACCCTGAGGAAACGTTACTGAACTGAAACGATATAACTGCATAATTTTCTGGCTAAATCATCGCCTGAAGAAAACCCCATTTTGATCGATTTGATGTGTTTGCGTTGCCATGTAGTGGGGTTTTCATGCAAATTCTATATTTGCGCTTACAACCCGAACGCTTGGCTAACCATCACTGCTTCCTATGTACCTGTGATGGTGTAGTCTTCAGACATGGTGCTCTTTTGAGGTCATCTTGTAGCTCCATGTTCAGAACGTTCAACCGAACCGTCGTCGATGCGGAAAATCGCAACGGTTCAGTTTCTTGCGCCGACTTTTTTTATTTATCTTTTGGGAAATTCACTTCAAATCTGCATGGAAATGCAGCTCTCTCTCTCTCTCTGGTTCTTCCCTCCGTCAGTCTGTCGTGATCGTTTAGTCAGTGGGTGTGTGCTGAGAGGTTACATAAAGACACGACGTGCTCTTCGTGTGTCCAGCGAGCCAGAAACCACTCGCACATGCTGGCCTGCAAGGCAAAAAAAGCATAGCAAGCTGCAAAAAATGTTCAACCTCATCTGTAGCGTAGGTGTGACTTTACCACAGAAGAACGTCAACACGTTTCTCTGCACTGAGAAAAGCCCAGAAAGCCTGTTCGCTGCAAAACTCGCTTCTAATCGAGGTTTAAGGGGCAGCTGTTGAACTCCCAGCAACGTTTATTTTTGTAGAACGCGCTCATAAATTCTTCCATCGACGATGTTTCTGTAAATCAAGCTCTGAATTCTTTCAAAGATGCGCCGATCGTTTCTATGGTTTTGCGGTGGTGTTGTAGTTCCATCATAGGATAAAGGTGATCAGTCAGAATAACTTTTGTATTGATTTTGCAGTGAGTCTTCCCTCCTAAGGGGATAAGTGCACCCAAGCCATGCCAGCACCAGAGCCACCGGTTATTCCTTTAATTTATCATGTACAAGTTCATGTGGACCAGCTCTAATTACAACACGGTTCATGTGTTTGTGATTTATTCTGGGTCCCTGTGTAGGAGTAATGCCTATCATTGCTGTACACTTTGCTGCGCAGCTACAGGCCGCGCGGTTCACACAGGTTTGAACGCGTCTCTATGGAGTTTACGATTCTCGCCGATTACTCGAACCACAAATGGCATTATAGTCACTACGTACATAGGGTTTAATACAGTGCCGTTCTAAGACCTATAAAGTGCACTAGAACGACATATGGGATTCAACCACAGGAGGGGGAAAAAAAATTGGTGCTAAGAAAATAGGAAAATGGCTGGATAAATTTGTAAAGGCAAAAATGTCCTTTTACTCGTGTTTACACACTTTTAAAGATGCTAATTTTGGTTTATAAATAAATAAGACGGGCGCAGAAGTTGGTTCAGAGGAAATGTGAGATGTTTGGACAATTTAGAGCGTTGTGACGAACGCAAGGTTTATTCACACACACACACACACACACGCGCTCGCACAAAAGCACCGCCATGAAAAATTCATTTAAAGGTTATGGATCAGTTGTGGATTTATTATTTATTTATTTACTAAAATTGTGTGGGAATCCTGTATGTTGTGTTTAAGAAGACCGCATCCCAATTCAGACTTCTCCTACAAGTACAATGTATTTTAAAGTTACTTATGTAAATGTAACCGAGTGTAAGAGAACGTCGCCAGATCACAAGCGGTCGCTGGAGACGCGTTCGAGACGCGATCGTTTAACGCCTCATCGTCTCTGCTGTCCACTTGAAACTGATGTTAATGCCGGCTGTAGATCGCGACGTGTGCATCCGTTCGTTGAGACGGGCGTTAAGAGTTGGTTTTCGGGGATCCAGGCGACATCGCTGTGGATCTCAGTAGCAGGATTCAGCCAGACGCTTTTGTGGTGGGTGAAGCTGTGGCTGTTGACGACGCAGAATAACATCAGATCATGCTGAGGGGAGACGGGTGCAGGGCTGGACTGTGGAGGCTGCACACGCTCATAACATTAATATTCTCCTCTCTCTTACATAACGGGACCGATCGTCAATAACGCTGTCGGTTGTGTAATTCTCACACACACACACACACACACTTGGACTGTGTGTATAGGCTGATGTGTGTTTAGCGTGTCGGAGGGTGTATTAAAGCAGCTTTAAGCCACGCTGACTGCCCAACTGAGACAGACGGATGTTGTGTGTGTGTGTGTGAGAGTGAGAGAACCACCCCTTCCAACATCATATCTACCCTTCTGTCTCCATCTGTGTGTGTGTGTGTGTGTCGGCCTTGTTTCCCCCTCAGTGGTTGCGCTTGTTTTGTATCCTGCATGTAGAGAGAGGAGGAAGGCCTTACACTCTCTCTCTCACACACACACACACACACACACACTTTCTGAAAGGCTTTGAAGTGTTCTGTGGGTTGTGTATGAGAGCCGGTGTGTATTTACAGCACAGACAGGAACGGCATGTACAGTATCCTGCACTCAGCACTCTGTGTACGTTTGAGTGAAACGCTTGGTCTTGTCTGTCTGCGCAGGTGGTGCTGGTGGAAAGGGTGTGTGGGGAACACCGGGAGAGGTGTATGACGTGGAGGAGGTCGACGTCCGCGACCCGAATTACGACGAAGATCAGGTATTGAGTGAGTTTGTGTATAGCCAGCGTGGAGGCCGTGGCGGTCCCCCATGCCGAGCTGATCCGGCGTGACGTTATGGATCTACAGTCTGAAAATCCCACACACATCTGTGTCTCTCCCCCCCCTGTGCTCGTGTTGCTTATAGCGCGTTTCTGTTATGTCGGAATTACGAGATCACTCCTCGTGGAATCTACTGACTCTGATGTGTAATGGAAACTCTACTATTTATTATGTGGTCAGTACAGGAGTTAAAACCTGACGTCCCTGCGCTCCTAAATACCTTTACCTGTGGAAGCCGTTGTCATTGTTTCACTTTTCATTTGTTTAAATAACATAACGTCACACACTGCCGAGCTTTTCAGAAAGTTCCCAACTGCCAATTCCAAGTCGGAAGCTCGTAATTACTGTAACTCCGACAGTGAGGGTCGGATGAGGCCATGAGGGTTACATGGTAGCACGTAGCTAACGCTGCAACGAGGGACTGTCCTTTAAGTACATTAGGAAATGGAAGTTTTGGGTATTAAAATGTTTTGTCAAGCCACCGATAAAAACAAAAGCTCGGTATGTCAGCAAGCGACTAGTATTGAACTAATACAGGCCAATAAAAAGCTGACGTTACGTAGCTCTCTGTAGCAATAAAACGCACATCGTCGCTGTCCAATGAAATTGGTGATGATTTTTTACTGGTTCAGTGAGACGATCAATAATCATTTCTGCTCTGAGAAAGAACCGCTCGGTTGGAGGGACCGTCTCTGTCACGTTTTTTATTATTATTATTATTATTATTATTAATGTGTTGTTTAAATGAGGCTCATCCTGACTCTTTCTCCTCGTTCAGGAGAGCTGTGTGTACGAGACGGTGGTGCTGCCGCTGGACGAGGACGGCTTCACCCGAACCGTCACGCCCATCGTCCAGGAGTACTTTGAGCACGGAGACGCTAACGAAGTAGCGGTACGGACGAGGGTTTGATACCTGAATTGCTGAGATGTTGCCTCATCTTTAATCCTCTGCTTAAGCACTTAGCAGGATCTCATCCCTAAGATGGGGGTGATGACTGCAGTGGCAGGGGGTTTAATAGGGATGATGATGATGATGATGATGATAGTAAGACAAGCTGTCCACACCAGTTGCTTTTTTTGACGAAGGCCCTGTTTTAATACCGTTTTTAACGTGCCCTTGTTGACTTCCCTTCAAAACGGCTGTACACGATCACTGCTGTAGCTTAATTTATTATGATTAGCTAACTAAGAGGTTCGCTAATAACCCATTGTGTGCATTATTGCTAAGAAATTAGCAGGTTACCTAATTAGCACACTAGGCAGTTAGCTAGCTAGTCAGCAACCATATAAATTTAACTACTTATTATTATTATTATTATATTACTTAGAAAACCACTTGCCCCCTAAACACTCCTCTCTGTGCAGCATATGTCCACTCATTTGATGTGTGTCTCTCTCTCTCCCCCTCTGTCTCTCTCTCTCCCCCTCTGTGTCTCTCTGTCTCTTTCTCCCCCTGTGTCTCTCTCTCCCTCCTGTGTCTCTCTCTCCCTCCTGTGTCTCTCTCCCCCTCTGTGTCTCTCTCCCCCTCTGTGTCTCCCTCTGTGTCTCTCTCCCCCTCCCTCTGTGTCTCTCTCCCCCTCTGTGTCTCTCTCCCCCTCTGTGTCTCTCTGTCTCCCCCTCTGTGTCTCTCTGTCTCCCCCTCTGTGTCTCTCTGTCTCCCCCTCTGTGTCTCTCTGTCTCTTTCTCCCCCTCTGTGTCTCTCTCTCCCTCTCTCTCTCTCTCTCTCTCTCTCTCTCCACCCTCCTCACCACCCCTTCCACGCCCCGGTCAACATTGGCCCTCACCAGGTCCTGCCTGGCTGCCC
>JAOUQW010066836.1:0-13898 GCA_028565825.1 Olivaichthys viedmensis
ACACTCTCTATTGTCCCCGTGTAGAAGGTGGTGAGGATGGAAGGGGGGAGGTTCACTCTCTTCATCCTCCGCAGGAAATGAAGACGCATTTACCTAATTTATCACAATATTTAATATTATATCTTCATATCACCCAGCTCCACTTATTAGTGAATTTATATAAGACTCCACTTATATAAGAATCACCATGCTCAAGAATTTTTGCGATTTGTACCCAAAACCCGTTATTTACCGTACTCTCTAACAATACACTAGCTAATAGGGGCAAGAAAAATAATTGATTCTTAGAGCATCGTGATTCTCTCAGAAACATTCTGTATCGATGCACAAAACATCATAGACTTTTATGTAGGTATCTGCAAAAATCATAATCATAATTAATCGAAACCGAAACAAATTGTGAGGTGCCTAGAGATTCCCCAATTTTACCAGCTACATTTTTACATCTAATAAAATGGCTAGACAGGGCTGAAAAAACTAGCAAGTGACACTGAAGAGAAAAAAAAAATGCTGGCACCTAATGTTTGTTGATTAGTTTGCTCGCTACGTAGCTAGCGTCTTTTGGTAAAGTATGCGTTGAAACCTTAAATCTTCAGTAATAGTATTCAATTATTTAATAAATGGCTATTGCAGTAGCCATTAATCATGAGACACACATGTTTACCTCAGCAAGGCTACCTGCTAAAGGGTTGTTATTTGTTAGCCAGCCGACAGTGTCAAGTTTCGAACTGAACTCTCATTACTGAGAGACGCTGTGTCCAGGAATAGAAAAGGCAGCCTCTGACATCATATGTCTTTTTTTAAGCTTTCATATGAAACCACTTTTCCGTGTATGTTGTGTCCCAGGCGACGGTTCAATCTGTGGAATCTTTTTGTCCAAGACGCGCACTGTAGCACCAACGCCCAGTCTGGACTCGTCCCATTTACTTTAAAGAGCCACAACTTCCTGCTCTATAACGCCTTCATTCAACACATTTCCTGACCGGTATATTTTTGTAACTAAAGCGTTTTTAAAAATAAGAACTTTACTTTTAGATACTTGACCTGTTGATTCCATGAATAAAATTTGCAGCTTGAATGAGGTAAACAAAAGTAGGGCTGGGCTGTGTAACAGAAATATCATGATACTTGAAGACTTCAAGGTTTTCTAAGATACAGAATGTATATCACAGTACTTTTTTCCTGAAGTTTGCTAACAAGTTGGAACGAACAACCCACTACTAAGAAGCCTATAAATGATCCATTAAGCATTTTTATTTATTTTTTTCTATTCATTTAAGTGCTTACAAAAATAAACTATTTAACAAGAAGCACAGAAAAAAGACAACTGGTAAATATGTAAATAAAATAAGATAGTCATCTAATCACTTCTTGTTACTATGAGGTTTTAATCTGATATCGCAATGCCTACGGTCTGAGTCTTGTTTATGAAACATGCAGTCAGTGTTGTAGAAATATGGACGATATTCTGGGATATACTCAGAAAAGTGTATTTTGATATAATGCATAGCAATAAAGATAAAGTATCATCATATCGTTAAGCCAGCAGACTGCTCCTCTGAAGGGCACTACAGACATGAGATACTTTCGAAGTTTGGACAGCACCCGGGATAGATGAAGGGAGTCTATATGTGGTCCTGTATGATCAGAGTCCAGCACAGTTTGGCCATCCTCGTGCTCTAAAACACCTACTAAACCTGAGCGGCTGAAAATCACCAAACTGTGCTTAACGCCACACATACAGAACCCCAGATGGCCCTTTCCTGCTAGAATTTCTGAATAAGATATGTTTTTTTGTTTTTTTGTAGGGTGAGTAGTAGGGGTGTAACGATACCCTTTGTTCACGATTTGATCTGATATTGTCACGATACTCAAAAAATTAGAATAAAGAAAAATGACTGAAAAAATACCTTTTTTATTACTGAAGCATAAACAATGTGCATTTTTGCCTGTAAAATAACGTGGTGTGGGTTACATTGGTTGTGCAGGTCTCCACGATGCACATTATCACGTTTTTGCATCGCAATGTATTGTCACGATGCATCGTTACACCCCTAGTAAGTAAGAGTACTGAAGTACGGGCATGTGACCGCAACGACTGACCATGATAACACAATAAATGCATGAATAACTTTTTATTTATTTCATTTGTTTGAAACTGAACAGTCAAAATGTTAGCCAAAGACTTGCTGCTGTTAAGTTTTGTCGAGGGCGCAAACTCAATCGGCTGTGTAGAGTTGCTGTGTGAATCTAGGTAGCAGGCCATTACCCAGGTACTGAACCGATGACAATAGCACAAAGTTCTTAAGTAAAATAAACCATGTTTGTTTTTTTAGGTGTTCTTAACAACTTTGTCTAGAATGAATCCTTTTCTATCAAAGGCTAGCGTTTGGGACCCATCTCTAGTATTATGTTATCCTGACAAATTGTTGTCAGCTGGACGTTATTATGTTAAGTGGTTTCCTCATTAGAGTAATTTAGCTGGTGTTTAACACAGAGGGGGAAAGGGAGAAAGGGAGAGGGTTAGCGAAAGTGTATAAGCATTGACAGGAAACTGAAAAGGAGTTTAACCTATATTGACCATTCATGTTCCAAAAGATCTGGATTTGTACAACGTGAACACCAAATTACATGATGGCTAATTCTACAATTGTAATACTACAATGAGAGGCGTGCATGCCTGAAACACTTTTATCAGCCGTCTGCAAGTTACATAATAGAAAAGTGCCAAAACATGGAGTTTAAAGGCATATGGGATTCCCATCGCTCTGATCTAATTAGCATGAAACTTTAGGGTCATGGTTTTAGGTCACACAATTATAAATGGCCACAGCGCTGAGGAGAGCAGACGTTTCCTTATCCAGCACGACGTTCAACGTTGTGCCGGGTCATGATACAGTGCCCCTGGAGCAGAGAAGGTTAAGGGCCGAACTTGAACCCACGACCTTCTGATCAGTAGCCCAGTGCCCTAACCACTAAGCCACCACCACCTGTTTGTCTGTAAAACCAATCACAGTTGATCAAGGTGATAAACAAGGGTCGGGCTACCAAAACGTATGAACAGTCGAACAATAGTTAGCTCATGATTTTCAATGAGTTCTGGTTATCGATGTACACAAATGTAACATTAAAAAAAAACACGCCTGAAACGCTGGATTGTTATCAGATCGGATTTTGCCATATTTGATGATCTAATCTACTGACATAGTTGAGCCTTGACCGTGTGTAACGTTGCCTGACATGACACTGATCTTCGACATACAACACGAAATTGTCTCAAAGCACGCCACCATCACGTCCCGGAAGTTTTACATAATGTGGCAACAAGAAACTTGCAGATTATCGGAAGTATCGGATCAGTATTATCGGAAGTATCGGATCAGTATCGGATCACTATTATCGGAAGTATCGGATCAGTATTATCGGAAGTATCGGATCAGTATTATCGGATCAGTATTATCGGTATTATCGGATCAGTATTATCGATCTTGAGCGCATTCCACCAGTCAAACCCAGGTCACAGGCTCTTCTAAATAAAACGACATGTATCCACACGGCACTTGTTGTCGCTCCTAACTGCGTGTCGTGGCAGGGCTGCAAGACTCCATTCATCGTTAGCTACAGGAGGCTAGGCTAACTTAGCGAACCTTGCTAAAAATATGAGCGATTGTTCGAGCTTTACTGTAACTGCCTAAACTCATTGTTCACCCGCTGTTCTACGTGTTCTACGTGTTCTCCGCATTTCATCGGTCGTTACCTGATCAAATCGCACAAACAGAAGGACAAGTGATCGTATCCAGACATCTCCCTAAAGCAATGACAACACGCCGCTCACGCTTCCGGGTTCTGCTGCTGCTGCTTCCGGGTTCTGCTGCTGCTGCTTCCGGGTTCTGCTGCTGCTGCTTCCACTCTTCGTCTCAGATGGTCGAGTCTTAAAAAGTGCGCCCTAGCGCCATCTGCTGGAGGCAGACGAAAGCACGCCTTTGCCTCAGGGACAGGTGAACAGTCCATTTCTAACTGCATGTCTCATGAAGATGAACACACACAAAAAGGGCAGACTATTTAGCTTAGCGAGTTCTTTTCTTGCAGGCAAGATCTCTACGACTAAAATAGGCTCATTCTCTTCGAATAGGAAGAAAGGATATGGGCAATAACAAGAAATAACTGTTATGCCCAACACAATCCCCATGTTTAGTTAACTCCTACAGTGTTCGTTTGTGAGTTAATTCATCACGTGGGATTTTTCTGGGATGGGACATTTTAAAATGTATACATATGAGGGATGTTTTCTGTGAGGCAGAACAGCAAACGGTTTAACTAGTAAAGTCAACACTTCCAAATCAATACTGTTCGCTGTCTCAGTATTTCACAAGTGTGTTATAAGCCAACAGAGCAAACATGAGACCTCTGGCTTTATTAGCTGTTTTAATATGTTTTCACTGCATTCTGGAAAAATGTCACTGCACACCAGAACAGTAAGTACTTTTCAGTATCAGAACCGTAAGTCTTTTCGCACTTTGTTGTTCCTTCCGATGTGCTGCATTTGTCTAAAACAGTTTTTATAAACCTGGTCAGTTTTATTCAGTCCTACTGATCAGACTGAAAACGGAGAGAGACTGTGGGTCGCGCTCTGGTTTTGCCGAGAGCTTTGCTTGTGGAATTCACCCTGGAAAGTCATGGCTAGTGGTGTGAAAGAGACGTGAACAAACGTGCGTGTGGCAAGATGTTTAATGGGCAAAGTTCAAACGGGAAACGTGTTGCAAAGCATTTCACAGAATCTGTAGCTTTACACGAATTAAAGCTTTAATCAAATGTGTTGTGTGTGTGATAGCCTCTGTCATTAAGTAATCGATCCTGGTGCAAAAATCTCTTGACTCTTGATCCATAATTCCATCCTTCTTCCTTCTTCTCTAACACAGTGACAAAGTTCTGTCCATCACGGCTACAACGCTGGAGCAAGTGAGCCTACTGCAGAACATATCCAGCTATAATGAGGCACGTAGACAACACACACACACAAGTTGAGATTCTTCTATACATTTACTTTCTTAAAGATCCGATTTTAAGCTAATTATATATACAATCATACAGTTCAGAATGTACAGACGGGTGACAAATGAAAGGAAAAACCTGAATAAATGATGCATCCACAGGGCACGAGGGCTCACTGAAAGGTTTGATGAGCATGAAAATTATATAAATCATATGCTATGGTCATCGCAGTCACCAGATCTCAACCCAATTGAACACCTATGGGAGATTTTGGAGTGAGTAGCAGTCTCTAAACCACTTCTCAGGAAGGGAAACAAGGCCAAACGCTTGGCATGAGTTAAGACATAGCAGCGTTTCACAGTGGATCAGTGGAAAAAAGTCCTATTTACTGATGAATCCAAGTTTGAGATTTATGGCAGTAACAGAAGGGTTTATGTAAGGAGATGAACAGAAGAGAGATTGATACCACAGTGTTTATTAAAACATCAGTGAAACATAGTGCTAGATTTTCAATGTGCTCTCAGGCTTTTGGACCCCACTGTATATTCCTGGTATATATTTGAGCATGCACCATGCTGCTCTATAACAACTTCAAATCAAGGTCTATGTCAGTATCTGTAATCCATCAGTGTCCATTTGAACCTTAAACCCGATGTACTGCATTGCCTTCTGAACTTCTAATACTTGTAATGGAATCTGCTTTGGCTTTAAAGGGCCACTAAACACATGACTGGACGCCCGATGTGTTGCACGGTGTATTATATAGAGGTTCCTCAGTGTTGAGGTGGGTTTACTGTCTAATGCTAGGCTTTTGCTGTGTATCAGACGGTGCTGTGGCAGCCAGCGGCTCCCGGTCACATCGCAGCAAACACGCACGTCCATCTGTACGTCCATTCGGGCAGCGTGAAGCGAGTCACTGAGCTGCTAGACACACATGGGCTCACCTACAGGTAAATCAGCCTTCTTACAGAAATACTTCAGCCAAAACGCTAACATGACTCACTGTGAATGTTAGTGACTGAGGATCAGGCCTCATCTCATATCAGTACCTACTAGCTTTGCATTAACGCTACATTTATTCATTCAGCAGACATTTTTATTCAAGGTGGCTTAAAGGAGGTGACTGATACAAGTGCTGCAAGATTACACCAGTAAAAAGTTATTGAACCCCTGTTTTATTACAGTTTAATCACTATTCGTGCCAGTAAAGCTAATTAAACATCATAGTATGTAGTTACAAGAGTGATGATGACATAAAATGTGACAAAATAGTAATAAAACAAAAAGTGTGTTGTTAATTTCACAATTATTTTTGAGAGTGTGTTAAAAAAAAAAAAAAAGTAATTTGAAAAAAAAAAAAAGTTTAAGATTTTGGCATTATGTTGCAAAAAATATATTTGTAAAAACACAAAATGCTTAAAACAAATATGATTTATAATTACACAACCCGTGTCAGCTGGTCTGTTAACCTAAATTAAATATGATAACACAGTGTAAAAGTAACACAAAATGGGTTGTCCTTAACTAGACACACAATGTGTTGTTTTTAACACATCTGCTTTTAAAGTGTAGAACCTACAACAGAGTGTTTCCCTGTTAGAGAGGGTTCCAGGAAGCTAACTACCCTTAACAAAGAGCCCTTGAGGAACCCTGTTTTTCTAAGAGTGTATAAAATGGCAATTTAATAAGGAAAATATTATACAATTTTTGTATTTATGGATTTATTAACTGGCCGGTCTGAGAACCTAATGAGACTCTGAATTAGTGTTTTATTAAAGGCAGGTGAACCTGGAGGGTAAATCAGTTTAAACCTATACAGTAGATAAACAACTCTTAGACTGTACACTCTGGGGGAAACGTTAAAGATATTATGTAGAACCCTACAACAGAGTGTTTCCCTTTCAGAAAGGCTAGAACTCTTTAAGGAAGCTAAGAACCCTTAGTTATCCTTTTTTTTAAGAGTGTAGTATCAACCGTAAGACAAATATATGCCGTGTGCTACAAGTGTCGAATTTGAGTTTAAACATCTCGGCCTTTTCCAATTAGATATAGATTGTTTTCTATTAAATAAAAAGTCGTAGACATTTCTCAGTTCGCTAATACATATTTTTTACTTCAAACTAATTTCTAATTTTAGAGAATTGAATATGGGACTATTGCCTGAGGTTTAACCAAAAATGCCTAAATGTAGTCAGAAAAACGTTTTGACTGGAGGGGTAACTGTAGGATGAACAGAGAGAGCCGTAACTGAACCCGAAGTTCTAGGACTGCTAAACACATTAATATTGTCAAAAAAAAGAACGATGCAGTCTTACAAGTCGAGAAGACTAACTCGCCATTTTTATTATTAGCAGCACTAACATTTTAGTGTGTTCCTCTAATGAGATGAAAGCAATCGGCTTAAAGATAGACTGTTCATCAAAATAAATTACTTAAAGCAAAATTGTGCTTGTCTAGCTTTCTCAATCCATATCCTTAACCATAAAGAATGGCCCATATGTGTACTATTTCTCAGGGTAAACAATCATTTCAGAACCAAGAACCTTCCCGCACGCTCACCTTATCCATCTTAATCAGAATTATGAATACATCTTAAGAGTGCTGATCCAGGATCAACCCATCACTGTTCTGGTTTTCATTTGGATCAGATTAAGTAATCTTAGATTGCGTAATGAATCACAGACGTGTTGTGGTTTGTGCAGCATTCTGCTGGAGAACACGCAGCAGCTGATCGAGGAACAGATCCGAAACGACACGACGGACCCCCGGAGTGGTGGCGTGACTTATGAAAGATACCGCTCTTTAGAGGACGTAAATCAAAAAATGCACACATTAACACCAGAACAAAAAAAAACCAAATAAACATTTGAATTATCCACTACAGTCGTGTGAGTTTTTGTTCATTTTGATCCATGCACGTTTTATCCAGATCTATTTTTTGGTGAACAAAACAAGCCAAGAGCATCCAGACATGACGGAACTCATTTTGATCGGCTCGTCATTCGAGAAACGGCCGCTTTATGTCCTGAAGGTAAACTTTGGTTTTCTCTGAACACATACCAGTCGTTCCTTCCAAAAAAACCAAAACAACAACCTACAACAAGAATCATAACATGAAAATAAGCATGATTTACTTGCTCAAGTCTCTGTAATTTTTCACTTATTATTAATAACCAATATTTTGGATGTATTCAAAACAATATATTTGTTCCTTTAAACTAGAAACCTAGAAACCTTTTTTTCACAAGTACGGCCAGTTGAGCAAAAGACAATTGAGTGGAACCGCTGTTACTCTGTGTTGCAGTTGTCAGGAAGACGGGCCCCGGTGGATAAAGCCATGTGGATGGATTGTGGGATTCATGCTAGAGAGTGGATCTCTCAGGCGTTTTGTCTTTGGTTTATCAGATATGTAAGAGCCTAAGCACAAATGTACCTAGCGTTCTAATGGTGACACATTTCAGCACAAAATCTTTAACACACTCTTATTGAGCGCCACTTATCACTCAGAAGTCAAAGCAAACATTAAAAAATGTAGTTAAAACCATTTTGTTCACCTTGCTAATTAGCTAGTGTAGTAATTAGCTTGCTAACTAGTTGACAAAATAAGGGTGTCGTGTATGCCTGGAGTAGCTAGCTACATAGAAACAAATTTACAGTAACATTTCAAACTGTGGGAGGCGGGGCCTCGGGGGCGTAATGATACCAAATTGAGCTGAGGACAAAAGTGGTTCTGGTTGTCCAAGATGTCCACCGCCATAAGGTTACGGTTTTGAAGTTTTGTTCATGTTTATAGATTATAGTAAGTCACACTGTGTCCTAAACCCCATCAGTAAGTCTGTGTGACTGGATGTAGTTTATGGAAAAATGTACAGATTTTGGGTGAGATAGATGTCAGACACCAAACATGTGTTGCTTGATCAGCTACATTTGGGAAATTTGTGTATATTAACAATTTTCTGCTTAACCATTCCTTAAAACAGTATTGAAACGTAACCTTAGCCGCCGAGTGACGTGTTGGTAGCGGTTGATTCACAAAACCTTATTTGACCTTTTTATTTCTGATTGAAAATGAACATTTAAGGTTTTGTGATGACAGATTCATTCATGAGATTAAACGCTCGAAACAGTAATTAAAAGAATGTATGTTGTACCTTTCCTCAGGCTCTTACATTTTACAAGCAAAATTCGGACATCACTACGATGCTGGACCTGATGGACATTTACATCTTACCCGTCATGAATCCAGATGGTTACAAGTACACATGGACGACAGTAAGACATTCATGTTCTCAGGAGCTGTCAGGAACTTTTAAGGAGTTTTGAGACATCACATTAGCTCAGAAGTGTTTGGACTGGATCATCATACAATGGAAACTGACCCAAAGCTTTCAAATCACTGTCCATCTGTTTATCCAAATGAAGAAAAAGTTTATACCGCTTGATTCCGTTGTACTTCATACCTGCAACTTAACTGTTACAGACTGCAACTTTAAAGACTGCCATTATTTATCTGCATGGATTTATAAATCCTCAGGGTAGAAACATATCCCGTCATCACCCATACATTTAGAGACCTTAAAGGCATCCTAGACTTTATAAACAAGTTATTACAAGTTAGTGTTGAACATGTGACAGGCAAGTGTTATTGCATCATAAATATAAGAGCCAATTATGTTTCAATATGCAAATGTAGGCCATGCATATTCATAGAATCTGCATTTTTTCAATGAGGGTAAAAATGTTTATTTTGTACAACCGCCATCAGAGATAATAGATGAAAAATTCATGGTCTTCAAAACAAGTTGTGGGTGACTTTAAAACTAACATCTCAAGATGTTTTTTGACTTGTAGGCCACATTTTGATGTTTAAAAATTGAACCTGTAAGTTAATGCTCTGCTTCAGTACTATGTGTTTGGTGTTAATGTGCAGAACCGCATGTGGAGGAAGAACCGGTCAGTGAGAGAGGGCAGTGAGTGTGTTGGGACCGACCTGAACAGAAACTTCGACGCCAACTGGTGCAGTGAGTGACAAAATCTGGACGCTCGCAGCTTTTCAGATGTGGATTCTCAGACAAAAAAATTCACCGTATTCCACCCAAAATCTACAATTGTTAACAAACTAAAGCTGGCATTATGCAAATATGGCCAGGATAAGTGGTCCCATTAACTTCCATTTATGATAGATAGATAGATAGATAGATAGATAAAATCATTTGCATACAGAGTAATGCGGGGTGTGGTTTATTACAGCCTAATAATGGTTTATTATTAGCAGCCATGTTTGTATTTTTAGGTGAAGTATTCTTTTGAATAGACATTTTGTTATCATGCAATTAAAATGAACTTGTCTCTTTAAGAAGACTAATGGCTACCAAAAGACTAACCTTAAAGGAATACTCCAGTTTTTTTTAACCTAATCTCTGTCTACCGCATCTTTAGCGTATATGTGATTACAACAGACAAGAATTTTTACATGTTTCTGAACAACAGAAAATCTGTATACTCAAAACTCACATATAATGGAAGTCTAAGGGCACTTGTTGAAATCTGTCAAAAAACGTTTGAAATACGCAAATTTAACACTTGAACCTAACAATAAAGGTTTCAGGATGAGACAGACAATACAGGGAGGTGTGGTAATCACACATACATTACAAGTAAAAAGAGATTAGGTTGAAAATTGCTGGAGTATTCCTTTAACCGTCGCAACATAACCAACGAAACTATTCTTAAATATTCATTAAAGAGCAAGAGCTTACACCCTCTTTTCTGCTCAGTCTCTGACACTTCTCCTCCCTAATTTTTCCATGTTGAAGCGGCGGGAGCTTCCAGCATTCCCTGTTCTGATATTTACTGCGGGCAGTTCCCCGAGTCCGAGCCGGAGGTGGAGGCCGTGGCGAAGTTCCTGCGCGCCCACAAGGACTCTGTTAAACTTTACTTCTCCATCCATTCCTACTCGCAGATGCTGCTCTTCCCTTACTCCTACACCTACGAGCAGGCCCAAAACCACGCTGAGCTGGTGAGTGTTGAACTGCAGGCCTCTTTATACCGGTCCTCTTTTAAGTATTACATGAGAATTAGCAAACTAATCACTGTTTACATGCAAGTATTTTTTGTCAATCTGCATTCCAATTGCAGATTACGGATGGACAATTTATACTAAACTCGGTTCTGTGTTCAAAATCTTTATTTACGTGTGCATTACAATCTGACATCGTAATCCGAACCAAGTTTATGCCACCCAAATTGACAATCAGCTAGAACATGTTTAGTTTTTAAGGAAAAGTGTTTACAGTTGTCCAAGATGGCTGCCCCTATAACATTACGGCGTTCAGCTACACGGTGAAGTTTTGTTCATGTTTATAGATGACAGTAAGTCACACTGTGTCCTAAACCACATCAGCGAGTCTGCGTGACATCACTGAACAACTGGATGCTGTTTGAGGCAGATATTTATGGAAAACATTTTGGGTGAGATAGACTTCCATTACATGTTAGCTACATTAGCGTCATAGCTCCAGTGCAAAACTAAAAAAAGAAAATGTTAGACACCAAACATGTCTGGCTGATCGACTACAATTTGAGGTAAGGGGAAAATTATGTATATTTGATTTTTTGCCAAACTATTCCTTTAATGGTGATATAAAGTAAGCACTTATTCTTCTTTGTGTGTGTCTGTGTGTGTGTGTGTGTGTGTGTGTATATGTATGTATGTGTGTGTGTGTGTGTGTGTGTGTGTGTGTGTGTGTGTGCGCGTGTGTGTGTGTGCGCGTTCCAACAGCTTGATCTTGTACAGGAGGCAGCCATGAAAATACGCCGGTTTTACAAAAACCAATATAGCTATGGTGCTGGAGCCAGAACAATATGTAAGCTTGTTACTTTACTTTGTTACGTTACTTTGTTATTTTAAGAGGGAAATGACCTCTTGTGCTCATTATGCGCCTTCTATTACTGAAAAAGTAGCCTTAGACAATTTTCATATTGTCTATCTGATTGCATTAAGTTTACTGCTGACATTGCATTTGTGATCACATTTACAAAGTAAATATCAGACGTATGCCTGGTTATATCTTAAAGTCTGACTCATGTCCAGCAAAGTTTATTGCACCTGCACCTTTCACCATCACTTCCACTGTGTCACTTCCTGTCCTCTGTCTCATCAGATTTAGCTCCTGGGGGATCGGATGACTGGGCCTACAAACAAGGCATCGAATACTCGTTTACCTTTGAGCTGCAGGACCGCGGCCGGTACGGCTTCCTCCTCCCTCCAAGCTTGATCCCTAGCGCCTGCAACGACGCACTTGCCGCGGTCAAGACCATAGCTGTGCGTGTTCTAAAGAAACTTCAATGAATCGTTGCTTAATGGAGAAAAGTACATAGTGATTCAGCCTTTATCCTATATATCAGAGGTTCTTAACTCCAGTCATGGGGCATCACTGCCCTCCACAGTTTCATGTTGTCTCTACTTTTAACACACCTGACTCAGCTCACTAGCTCATAATAAGATAAAGATAAAACCCTTGATGAGGTAGATCATGTGTGTTGGGATAGGGAAAACTTAAAACTGTGCAGGACAGTGTTTCAATTCTGTTTTTTAATATGTCTTCATTGACTTGCCCTTGCCATTTCCTTTTGGGGGAAGGAAATTTGTTGGTTGAGGCCTTGGTGGTAATCAACTCAGCATTATTGTAGACTTTATTAGAATAACTTTCCCAGAAGACATTTTGATCTAATACAATTTTTCCAAATGAAGCTGTTTATAAATGTAAACACAAGCAATAAAATACTTTTCATGAACATTTTTTTGCTACCTTCAAGCTGGGTGTTATGTAACCAACTAACCCTCGATACATAATTAGCAAGCCGATTCCAACTCTGTACATAGTCTGAAGGAAATTGAGTATGCAATAGTGTGTTCTAATGGAACTGGTGAATTTGTGCTTTCGATATGGGAAGGCGAACACATGCTACGCTCGCTGCTCAAGTGGGTTAAAGTCTTGAGAACACCAGCGAGGGAACTGGGAAATAATGACTGAGGCTAACGATTAGCTAGCTGGCATGTTGCCGTTACGTCTTTTAAACCCATAACGTGATGGCAAAGTGACCGTGTAAACAAGACAAAACTGTTGGGAATATCAGCATTTTCCTCAAATATGATGGCAAATTACCAAGAAAAGACTCAAATGACTAAAATTACAACGTAATTACACTTGGCATCAAGCGCTAGCCGAATGTTCACGGGTCTGACATATTGAGAAACATCACCATTGCGTCACAACTCGTAAGCTCTGAGCTATGAGAAAATTTGGACTGCAGAAGTTGTGAATACCACAAGAATGAGCTGTTCATGTGGAATCTTACTGTAAAAACACGGTTCACACATGACCCCATTTTAACGTAGCATATCGCAAAGGAAATCACTTCAAATATGTTGTTCTTGCTTCCAAGGGCAAGTGCGTTCCTATCGAAAAAATCTACTCTGTCTCTGAAATGGTATCCTAATCACTATTCCTACAAACGGCAAAGTGCATTATGGGTATTCTCTACCCTCTAGGCCAGTGGTTCCCAACCCTGGTTCCTGGAGTACCCCTGCCCTGCACATTTGAGTGTTTTTCCTGCTTTAACACACCTGTGTTGACTCAGAACGGGCCTGTTAATTACCCGACTAGTTGGATCAGGTGTGTTCGAGCATGGAAAGCTACAAAATACGCAGGACAAGGGTACTCCAGGACCAGGGTTGGGAACCACTGCTCTAGGCTACATAATTTGGACCCTACCCCTAAGCAGTGCATTGTGGGATTTAATGAGCACACTAGATAGAATAGAAATCTTCTTTATTGTCACATATACATATACAAGTACAGTACAGTGAAATTGATTCTTCGCATATCCCAGCATGTTGGTAA
>JAOUQW010066875.1:0-13896 GCA_028565825.1 Olivaichthys viedmensis
GTCACTGCATAATTCCAGATGTGTTATTTCATAGTGTTCATGTCTTCATTATTATTCTACACTAGGAGAAAATAGTAGAAATGAAGAAAACCCTTCTATGAGCTTTTATGAGGAAGGTGTAAAAAATACTGCATTCATACTGCTCAAGTAAACGCTAAAATAAATTTACTGTGCGGGTCATTTAATAAGCGTAAACAGCTCTTTAAAATGATGGATTTGTACAAACAGGAAATTGATGACCTCCATCGATGTGTGAGAAAAGATTCCAGCATGGCAAAAAGCCCAGACACGTTTTAAAGCCGGTGGATATACGAAACAGCAGACGCAGACGTAAGAAGCAGCTCATCACAGCCCACTGGGGAAATATGCAGGAGGACAGTGGAAATGATGTAAACGGGAGAAAGTCTTGGCACCCTGCCTCCTGGATCTGCTGCAGTGTCCAACACGACTCGGAGCAAATTCTGCACCGGAGATTTCTGTTTGCTCAGGTTGCTTTTGGTGCAAACGTGTCAACGGAATAAAGATACTAAGGGTGAAGAAGATAAAGAACAAAATAAAGAACAAGAAATAAAACTAACTTTGTTACTGTATTTACGTACAATTTAAAAGTATCTGTACTTTCGTTTTGACTTTCACTCATTACATTTCAAAAGAAAAATCTCTACTTTATTACTCACTACATTTATGTTGTTAAATAGACTTTTCATGATTCATAGTACTAACACTATATTTCTATCATATTAATATAATATATTAATTAGTGATTGTGCATTGGTTCTTTAATGTGCTTTATTATAAATACTTTGTTTTGACTTTCTGATATTTTATATGTAAAGCACTTTGAGATTTAGAACTCAAAATGAAAAGTTCTCTATAAATAATAATAATAATAATTATTATTATTATTATATTTTTTATAAATATTATATCATTTTATACCAGCAAACTGAAGGATGCCAATGATATATACATATTATACATATATGACCAAAAGTAAAAAGGAAAGTGGAGTTTTGGATTTATGTATTGGGTAGATTTGTAAGCTTGGGAAAACAATCTAGATTCACAAATTGCAAGAGAAAATGAGCTTCCAGAGACAAATCTATTGCATCTATTCCAGACCAAACAACAAGAAATGATTATAGTTTTAATAAATAAACATCAAATTGTGAGATATAAGATATAAGATATGAGACATTTTAGTCGAGAGCATGAACACAGACTCAGGCCTATTTTCTCCCTACAGGCCCGTCATCAATAATGCACTAATCAATATGAGTAAATAAATCATTACTGAGGTGGGAGTGAAGAAAGGATAAGTCCATTTCATCCAGCGCCTTGTCAATCAAGATCTTCTCTGAAGACCTAATCTGGACATCCAGACGCTTTTCAACATAAAAAAAACCTGTAGTCCTCCTGAGTGTCCTTTCCATCACTGAGCAGATACTTTAAGCATTAAGTCACAGAGGCCTCTTGGGTCTGAATAAATTACATATGTTCCGTTTACAAACGATTCTGTCTTTTTGAATGAGTCACTAAGGTAAACAAGTCGATATCAGTCACTGCCATGCATCGGTCTGCGTTTTTTAAACATGCAAGAATTGTGTAAGTTGTATTTACAATCGCGTGTACGCCTCTCCTCAAAACTTTTGTCTGCGAATCAGATTCTCTTCTCTTTTGTTGAGCGGTTCAGTGTTTGAGTCAGTGAAGCCTGAATCAGTGAATCTTGAGGCAGTGTTTGAGTCAGTGAATTCTGAGTCAGTGAATCAGTGTTTGAGTCAGTGAATTCTGAGTCAGTGAATCAGTGTTTGAGTCAGGGAATTCTAAGTCAGTGAATTCTGAGTCAGTGAATTCTGAGTCAGTGAATTCTGAGTCAGTGAATCAGTGGTTGAGTCAGTGAATCCTGAGTCAGTGTTCAAATCAGTGAATCCTGAGTCAGTGGATCAGTGTTTCAATCAGTGTTTGAGTCAGTGAATCCTGAGCCAGTGTTTGAGTCAGTGAATTCTGAGTCAGTGTTTGAGTCAGTGAATCCTGAGTCAGTGTTTGTGTCAGTGAATCTTGAGTCAGTGAGTCAGTGTTGTGTTCATAAACAAGATTTCTTCGTTCAGTGAGTCTCGTTCAGGCTCAAAACTGGTGTAATGGTGTACCGACAATAAATTGTACAGTAACATTGTGGACAGCTAGACTTTCTTTTTGCTAAATTGTAAATAATAATACTGCAGCATATAATCTCAAAATAAATATTCAAACAAGGCTGTGCTTTTTCTAAATACAGGCATACAAACATATTAAAAAAGAACACAAAATAAACATGATTGTTAGCTATTTTACATCACTTTAGCTGTTTGTGGTCTGAGCAAATCAGCATGTTTATCAAAAACATTAGTCGTAGGCATGAGTTTGGATATCAATATCGGCAAACCAGAAGTACAACTGAACAAATCAGTGAACGAATCTGTGAAATAATCTTTTAGCAGAACGGACTCAAATGACTCGATTCACACAACAAAACTCTAAAATAAATGGTGTTTTATGGCTCAGATAGTCTCAAGGGATTTTCAGAGTGACAAAAATAACACAATTAAGTTGTGGGTCTGAAGCAGAGACACAGTGTGTGTGATATACACACTGGCAGGCCGGCCCTGATATAGACCTCATTTATCTTCCTCTCGCACCCAGCAGCTGGAATAAACACACTTTAATCACATTACAGCGGCCCGAGCCTGCATTAGCGAGTGCTGGCATATGCTGCACCGTCACAAGAGAGCCATTAAGCAGCCTGTACGGCCCTGATCTCAGAGTGACAGAGCATGGGAACACTCATACAGACACACACACACACACACACCCTGAATGCCATTTTAAACCATTTACAATAATCTATATAGAATATGCAAATATGCAAAAATGAATATGGAATATGCAAATATTTAGCGTTCTTCACCAAACACATTCAGCTGCACTGCCATGTTGAATGATCAGCAGTTCGAAAGGATGCAGTGGCTTCACGTGTCATGGGGAAAAATCAGTGTTACCCTGCGCTCACACCGATAAAGTGGCCGGAAGTCATTCATTTTCAATGTGAGCTGGCGATCTACAGGGCCAGGAAGCAGAGCCACCATTAGTGACACGAAGTGGACGGCGAGAGTGACGCAACAAAGTTGGAAAAGTTTAACTTTATGCAAATGAGAAGCAAAGCGATGTGGCGACTACCAATGGGAGTGAGGGATGGTGTTACGCTTCTTTTTACTCCTTACAGTAAAACATTAGCCGTGTTTTTTTGTTCCAGATACTCGCTGAGACTCGCCGTGCTGCCACGGGCTTCAAGTGTTTGATTTACCCAAAATAAAATGATGCCTGTGTTGTAACAATAACGTTACATTAACAACCAAAACTATTTTGTTCAACACTAACATTAGCTAAGTTTGCTAGCTGCCTAGCTTACACGAAGATTCTATGGTTAAAATGCTAATGTTACATATAATGTTAGCATGATTAGAAACACTGACCAACTGCGTATTTCATATTTCAAAATAATTAATATTAAGGGAGCCTGTAAACCAACAGTGGCATTATGCTAGCAAATTCGCAAACAAGTAGCTGATTGGATATTAGCCCATTATACTAATAATTTTTACCAATTGTTTGATGTTTTCCTTGTGTCCCTTCTTAAATAGTTTATTTTGTTTGGAATATTAAATGTAGAACACTTTATTTGCAGCCTTTTTAATGTGACTGTTTTGCTGCTGCCAATTTATTAGTAAACCTCAGAAAAATGAAATATCCTGATGCAACCTGTTTGTTGTCGATTGCCATATGAATGTTAATATGTTAATATGTTAATATGATAATATGGTCATGCCTTGATTGAGGATTAGGTGATGTTGAGAATAACCGAGCGTAGGATGGCATTAAGGATATTTGAGGCTTCTTCCTCAAACACACAGTAACTCCACATCGTTCCAAACAAAACCCTGATCATCGTCTGTCTCCGCAGGTCATATATTTTAAACTGGACGTCTCCTGCATCAGACCACTCAGCCCTCTCGCCTCGGCGTCGTCTCATTTCATTTCTCTGAAATGAGAATGTGAAGCTAAGGGAAAGGGGTTTGGACGTCTCGGGCCCTGCGCCAGATATGACTCAGGATGAGTGAGAGAGAGAAACAGGGCCTTAGTCAGCTCCTAACTAGATTTTCTTTTCTTTTTTTCTCAAAGGTCTTTATCCATCATGGTTCGTCTGCTAAAAGCATGTTGCATTAGCCGGACTCAGGTCTTGCCATTTAAAGTCTGATGGAGGAGCAAGATTCAGGCTGAAAGACAGATAAATAAAACTTGTGCTTGTAGGCAGTCAGAAACACATCTTACATGCTCTAATTGAATAAAAAGACGTATCCATTTTATTTATAAATGTGGAAGTGAGTAATGTGTCGTACTTCTTTTTTCTCGAGAGTTTTGCACACAGTAATTGCATAATTGACATTGAGATTTGTACTACAACAAATTTGAAATAAACACACAAATCTCTATGGCAACCTGCACATCAAGTCCGAAAATGTCGCTCTGCCGTAGTGCATCTTTTTTTTTTAAATCAAATGAAACACAATTTCTATGTTTAAAGACTGACTGACTAATTAATAAACACACCATAATCACATGATCTTTAGTAAACGATTTCTAATGTGGGGTGCCAACATTTTCAGCAGTGATTCAGATTGCTGTACTGACTCACAGAAATACAGTATGTCTGCAACCGGTCAAGTTTAATCTTGAATGAGCCGATGAAAATGGCACTTTTTTCTCATCACACAGTTTTCTCTTCCTCTACTTTCTAACATTAAAAGTCTAAAATTATACAATTTAAAATGGCTGCTCATGCATCTGTGATGTAAAATTAATACTCTGTAACACTTTACTTTAAGAGTGGTGTTCATAAAGCTATATGACACCTACATAAGCCCTTCATGACAACTGACATAAACATACATAAGCATTTAGCATATAAAGACTTATCAACTGCCATAACGACTGCGTTTGTTAATTTTGATGTTGGAAAAAGCCCTTAAAAATGTTTATGTAGGTTTATGTCAGTTGCCTTAATGGGCTTATGTAGGTGCCATGTAGCCCTATGAACACCACCCTTAAGTAAATTTTTACCATATTCTTTTACAGCAAAAAAGGGTGCGCTATTTTTTGGATAACAGACACACTTGCACACAGAATGGTCGTGTTTTTTTTACCATCCATTAAAAGAAAATTTTATCCGCCTTTATGCAAACGACTGAATCTTTTTGAACGAATCTTTTTTTAATGAATCTTTTTTCGAACAAATCTTTTTCGAACAAATCTTTTTTAACAAAGTGTACTGAATATAAGATTCCGCTCATCCAATTTCTCAAATGTGCACTGATTAGCTTCTCCCTCTTATCAAAGATTCATTAATAAAGATTCAGTTTGGCAGCATAAACCTCCTGCACAAACTCAACCCTCCCTGCACAGCTGTGTCTGTCCAACATGGTGCATATTTCAGCATTTAAACTGAGCTAAATTAAATCTTAACCATGCAACAACAAAAAAAAAGAAATGAAATGTGAATGGAGGAATAGCACTTCACTAATCTGAAGTATGGTATAAAAGAGTAAGTTCATATAAAAATGATAGGACATATATCATACGTGTCCATTATTAAGAGACATTTTACAACAGCACACAAATATTTCCACAGTTAACTTGGTGCCTGATCCTGGAGTTGGCTTTCTGGGAGAAACTGAGTACATCAGTGATGAATACTAAACACAAGCCACTTCACTGAGCATGGTAATAGCAAAGAGGGCTTTATTACAAATGTAGAAATTGGAATCTGTGTCTACTTTTGAAATGTGGCTCAGGGAGCTAAGCAATTTGTTATATTTGGAGGAGCTCGAATACACAAATATGAACAAACTCATCATTTTTGAGAGAATATACGTGCCCATGATTAAGAGAGATTTTACAACAGCACACAAATATTCCAAATAGCAGTCTGTTTTGTTTAAACTCCAGAAATAGTGTCAGATGTTTACTTGTTCTGTCTTCATATAGTGCCACAGCCTGTGATTTCAACGGTTCTTTTATGCACCACAGCGTGACAACTGGGTTTGTGTCTTCAAAGAGGAAAGCAGCAGTATCACAGCTTTAATGAGTGAAGACATTTGTGAACTGTAAAGACTTAATCACAAAAGATTAATATTATCCTCATTTTATAATGTTGACCTGATCACCACACAGATTGGTGTATTTTATAAGATAGAAAACAAAATGTACATTTGTTTTTGCAATAGTTGAGTCAGTTGAAATGGTCTTTTGGCATTTACGTTCTTTAAAAAATACAAATAAAAACAGAACGAATCAGTGAGCAAAAGATTTTAATCATTTTAGTGCACTGAACTAAATGACTTGAATCACTAAAAAGAATTGTTTTGCACATCACTATGCAATTTGACTCGATAAATGCCTTAGCTGGTGGTAGCTAGGATGATCAAGACGGTAAAAAAACCCTCATTTAAATAATGTTTTCTCAACCGTCTTCGCATGTCACGTCATTTACCTGCAGAATGTCCACTAACTGCACGTGCAATTAGCCTCTTTATTTGGGATCCCAGTAAACCAGGATTTATAAACAATGTGAAATAACCACAGTAAAGGTGTTCACTTGGTGGAGGCAGAGTTTCTGGTGTAATGAGTTTTTGTTATTCTTCACTTTTCAGCAGTGGTGCACCAAACAACTTCAACACAGAACACACACACTGCTCTCGTTAAAACTTCCCCACTGTCAATGACAGAGGCACAGAGCTCTAATGACACTGCAGGCTCAAAGGCCTAGGCACCAGAACAACACACACACACACACACACACACACACACATACACACACCTGTTTCACTGTTGATCGTCACATTGATGCCGTAACCGACCGTCACACTGGCAAGAGAGAACTACACAAGAAAAATCTAGCAACCTTGGAGGTGTGAACTGTGTGCAGGTAATATCAATAATCTGAATGCTCCGCTTAGAAGTTCCACTCTTAGAGTGCGACTCTAACTACAGAGAACTTTTGAACTTAAGTTTCCGACTCTGAATACAGCCCCAAAAGTGGAACAGTGCTAAAATGATTAGAGAAATCGATTTCTCAAATAAAAGTCATATTTATATTACGGAGATTACAGTATGTTCAGGTCATTTTGATCTGAGGAGTAACGAGGTTAATTAAAAGTCTTAAAAATGTCCTAGTCTTTGTAAATATGAAATCAAAAGGTGACTTCAGGAACAGAGATTGTGTGTAAATTAATACGAGTGAAGGGCAGGTAATACATTTGTGAAAACCCGTTTTTGCCATCAAAATAAAACCATTTAAGTCCAATCAAAATTATGTAGTATTTCAAATAATCAGAAAGTTTCTCAAAATTATGACTTATTATTACTGCAGTAAAGTTAGTTGTATATTAGATATTCACCACACGTTCACACCTTAGACACCGACAGCATTTAAACAGCCTGCGAAAAGGTTTTTTCACTCTTTTATTTTACCTTCATATCATATTTTGAACAGTTTTTCAAGGCGTCTCATCACCTTTTAATCAGCGTTTTACTTGATGCGTAATTACACTGATGTGTGGCAAGTTTCTGATAGCTTTCATCCTCCGGAAGTCTCTTTGAGATCTGAACATCTATTGAGAACACATATCACACACAAAAACCTAACTTAAATATTACATTTTCTTCACCTTCTTTGCATGTGATGTCATTTACGCAATTATTCTTCGTGAATCAGCCGCAACATGTTCACTAACTGCACGCAAATTATCCTCTTTATTTGGGATCTTAGTAAATCAGGGCCTTTAGTGTTTTATATGACTTGAGTTCTGGTTAGTGGGTTAGTGATCATGCAACATAACTTTATTGTTAATATTTAGTTTAAAGCTGTGTGTCTTCCAGAAAAGTTGTAATTAAACCTACGCCAATGGTTTTTAGTGGGACTGGATGAATGTCAGGCATGAGCATTTCTCTGAGTGAGAGTAAGTAAGAGTTAGGAGTAGAGGTGTGAGTCTGGCTCACTGCAGTAACACTCATTGTACTGACAAAAGAGAGAGAGAGAGAAAGAAAAGAAAAGACTGAGAGAGAGAGAGAGAGAGAGAGAGAGCGAGATAGAGAGAGAGAGAGCGAGAGAGAGAGAAAGAGAAAGAGAGAGAGAGAGAGAGAGAGAGAGAAAGAGAGAGAGAGAAAGAGAGCGAGAGAGAGAGAGAGAGAGAGAATGTGCACACAGCTCAACTCTTCCAGCATTCTTTCATTCCTCTGTCAATCCTAAAGCCCTCATGGCCAAGGACACTGACTGCAGACGTAAACTCCTTTATGCTTATGCGTCAATAGCTATCCGTGTGTGTGTGTGTGTGTGTGTGTGTGTGTGTGTGTGTGTGTGTGTGTGTGTAGGCGTATGATTGTACTCCATGCTCTGACTCACTTTAACAATAGAGCCTCAGCGCTGCTTTAGAATCTTGCGCTCACCAGATGCAGCCCTCAGCAAACCTTTTTTATCACTTCAGTACGTAGAAAACTTTGTGAGGTTCTTTAGTGGACTTGCTAGAAGAACACTGATGTCTGAACTCCATCCCAAAATGCTAGAAAACGCAGAATCCTTTCTGACAAAACTTGATCTTGATAGACTTAATTTTCAAGAGTTCACATGATTCCCGATGGCCAAAAGATCATGTGTGTTCCAACAAAATGCTTGTTTAGTAACACACATTTTCTTTAGAGGACACGCAAATGAACCAAAACGAGGGCACAATTTATTCGTTGGAGAAAACAAAATAGCAAATTGAGAGCACGAAACAAATACATTGCGCACACATTACCAATTATATGATTCTATCCATATCAGACAATATCTAAGACACTTCTTGTTTATACAAATTCCACGCTCTACCTAGTCCTAAACCACTAGTGTCATATCACCCTAAGGTCATCCAGCCAGGTCACGCATCCTGTGTATATAAGATAAGGCTGTCTCACTAAGGAATTTGAAGAAAGGACTGAAAGAGTTTATCACAAATAAATGAATACCCAAAAGACACTTTCCTTTACACATCTGGACCTGGAAACTTCACAAGACACTAATTGCATCCCATTTCATATAATATATAATTTGTGTGATGACTGTATGTTTAATGAATGTGTAATCCTTCTGTTTTCCTAAAGGCAGTTAGGAGTCCTATAGGGGAATGGATATATGGATGGATGGATGGATAGATGGATGGATAGATGGATGGATGCAGTTTGGCTGAGCGCAGAGTGAACATAGATTGAATTTGCAAGCGCGTGAATACGGAAGAAAAAGCCTTCTACAATCTGAGAAGTGAAATGATTAGACATATGGATCAGAAAAATCGGATTGTTCAGTTCAGTCTGCCTGGGACATCAAGTCTTACTAAAATCTTCCCTTTCACACTCTTCTAAGGTCCATTTACAACTTTTCTCCTCCTTACAGTTGGGCTTTTGGTTGGAGAAGCTCTTAGCATTTACAGAACGGCGGCTTCACTGCTCCTCTTTTTTTCTGTCTTGTGCTGTTTGCAAGCTATTGTCTCTATTTTCATTTTTCTTCTATTATGTCACTCTCATTAGTAAATGCGGTTGTCAGTTCAAATCTTGACTGTATGAACGTGTCCTGTGTTTATAGGCGTAAGTTACACTGGGGACGCCTGGGACGTGTCCCCACCACTTTTTGATATGCCTGCGGTTTACTTTCTTTTTCCTTGTAATGGGCTCATTAAAGACAGTGTAGGTAATAGCAACTAAATAAAATAAAAAATAAAAGCATTTATCATTTAGTGATTGCCTTAAGTGTTTTAAAAAGCTCGTGTGGATTTAAACGCTGATTTAAAATGGAAGCGTATCTTTTCCGTGACTAGTGCTCGACACAGCCGAGTGAAAACTATATATTATATAGGGCATTATGAAATAAATATTCATATGAATAATTACCAAATTTGGAGCAATTTGGAAGAGACATTGATCTGTATTTCATGTTCTGTTGCTTTGGTCTGAACCTGTGAACAACCAATCATATGACAGTCTGTGCCCTGTTTGTGTTGATTGACAGCCAAATGCCTGCATTGCAAAAAAAACCCAGCATTTTGCATATTGTACATCTTCTGTGCAAACTAATGTTACCTATGAATTTAAACCATAGTTGTTTAAAAATGATGTTTTTTTCTTTAAAAAATTATTTTATCCATATTTAAGTACCATAAGCAATCAAAACACTATATTAAAAAGTGAAAACGCTCACCCCAAAATCCATGCCAATGCTAAAAGTAAATTAACTCAACATATACTCCAGCAGTCTGCGATATGCATAAGTTCATGAATTCATTTCAAAGGTGCAAACTGGAAACTTCCGCTTTTGTAATGTCTGAAAATAATTCTCAATTCATGTTACACATTCTTTTTTAGACTCTCCTCCGGTGTGTGTGTGTGTGTGTGTGTGTGTGTTGAGTTAAATATGAGAGCAATGCGTGAGACAGAATTGGCTGTATCATAGCAACAGCAGGATTAGACCAGTACTAATGCCACCGCATTACAAAGGTACCCACAATACCTTTCATTACAGAACCCATGAGTCCCAGTGACACATGGACTAAAGCCATGTTCTGCTATACACAGAAAAAACAGCAGTACAGCAGTAGTCAGAGAGCTTATGGGCGCTTTCACATATGCAGTGTTTAGTCTGTTTGAATTGAATCCTCGATGCGGTTCTTTTGGACAGGTGAGAACACAGCAATCACACTCTGGTGTGGACCAAAAATAACCGAGACCGCCTGAGAAAGAGATGATTTCGATTCGCTTCCAAGAGAACTCTGGCACGATTTGGCCCTGAATCGACCCGACTGCAGGAAGTGAACCAAACATTTTTTTAGATGCTAGCTGCTAAACTGAGCCAAAGAAAGAAAAAATAAAGGAAAAAAAGAAGTGCTGGGTATAGATTACAAAATTACTGATGTTTTAAACTCGTAATTTATACAATTATTTAATCATTTATTTAGCCCCAGCTCCATGTTTCCGTGATTTCTATGCCGTTTGCCAAAGGTCTGTTTACTTTTTTTCATTACTGTATTATTGACCAATGAAGTTTTTTTGTTTTGTTTTTTTATCCCCGCCCCTTCCCACAGCAAATGTGTTTTTTTTGCTTTTTGGTTCATTTAATTATGGGCACTGTGAAACGGAATCAAACCAATCATGAAACACAGAAAAAGTGTCGATTTCACTTTGATTCGGACTAAAGGTGAGAACTATTAAACTATTAGGATTGAGCCTTATAGCATGGGGTCTCATCATAGGCATAAGAATCATGTGAGAAAAACTATTATGTGTATACACACACACACACACACACACACACACACACACTGAAAGACAGACAGGCAGCTGCATTTGTGCTTCCTAGTTTTTGTGTTTCAAGTCGTAATGTCCTGCTGGGCTTCATGCTGTATCTCTTCAGAATAGCAAGCTGATAAACAAAAAAGTTCATTCTTGGCTACGCTCATAGACTATGATTGATTTTGTCCACACCACTTTTTTTTTTTACAGTGTAGTCCGTTAATCTTTTATATAATAGCCTGTGTCTGAAACCAATCCAAACGATTTCTAAAGGCTACCGTTTAAGCCTTAATCACGGTGTTAGTCTGTAATAAAATGCCTCCTCCAAAGCTCACATAAATTAAAATTAACACAGCACGAGCAGGTTTATTTCCCTGCAAACAGGGATGTGACTATATGTTCACATTATTGGATGATGAATTGATTTCTAGAACACTACAATCATGATATTGTGACATATGTTAATATAAAGTGAGGCTTTATAGCGGCTGGAGCTGTCATTATAATGATTCATTGCCTGTGGGATCAAGCTCTTTGGTTTACTTTCTTATTCCTTCTAACAGACTCTCAGTTAAGACAGTATGCACGTGTTGTTAACCATAGCAACTAAATTTGAAAAGATTTCCAAACCATTCATCATCCCGCGATCGCTGGAAATGTTTAAAAAGCTTGTGTGGTTTTAAAATGGAAGCATATCTTTTCAGTGAGTCGTGCTCAATTCAGACGAGTAACAACACTTCAGAAATGCTTTTGGTGCGAATTGGCCGGTTTGTCATTGATGACATTTTGAAAAAGGGATGATTGAGTAAATCATCACACTCGCTCATGTTCATTACGCCCACGATTGTATTTCACTCTCGATCACTTCCGATGACGTGTTAGCAAAGCAGGCTTAAAAAAAATTTGCCCAAATGGAGACCAAATATAGGGGGCGTGTCACTGTGTGTAATCTCTTGACATGACTATTACTTAATCTACAGTCAGGGCTGGAAAGAAATCAGCTGCATAACATTATGCATACTTTTACTACGACAGTTGATGACATTGTTGTTGTTTTTGTTGTTGTTGTTGGTTCCACAAAAGCTTCAAGGCATTTATTACCAGCAAATTAGCTGATGTGGAACCCAAAAATGAAATCTAATTTTGAGATGATAAGCTTAACCATGCTAGCCCATTTATACCAGCTGGCCTGTGTCCTGTGGTAACCGATCTGGAGCTAAAATATGCTCTTTCAGCTTTAATGAGACACAAATGACTAGCACTGGAGTAATAAAACACACACGCACGCAAGGTTTTTGCTGTACTGACCATTTTCCCTTTTCAAACCTGTTCGTGTGTGTGTGTGTGTGTGTGTGTGTGTGCATGCCTTGGAATGACTCCACAGTTTGTGTGAACAGCATGGCACCAAGCAGGGGGTCTGCAGCTTCTCTCGTTAATGATTCATTTGCTTAACCTTGAGCCAAATGAGAAAAAGTACAAAATATAAAAAACTTCTGTAGCTCAAAACAAAATTGTGACCCAAAACATGTCGGTCTGTTGGTCCACAACATTATCTGTGGACTAAAACAAGAGTCATATCACTGTAATGAAAAACCCAATTGGCTAATAGTGTGCCATGGGGCTAGAAAACTGAAGATTTAGCCTCGTAATTTAGACAGCTTTGCTCAGAAGCAACCGTGCGCTCCAGGCCACTGTTTCTATTTCAGGCACCTCAATAAGATAAAGACGGAGTCCTGAAGGGCAGAGAATAACGTCCTGCTGTTTGGATCCAACTCTATTTCCTGTCCTGTCTCTGAGATGTCTGAAGCCTTAGAGATCTTTGCTCATCTATGCATCTATCTGTTTTTTCGCACTTCTCAATCTGCTGACCAGGCTGCTCATGATGATCGGTGGTTCAATGTTCAGAGATATGAGCTCTCACAAATAAAATGTTTATAAAATTATTAATACATGACAGCGTTGATTGGCAGATTAGAGATTTGAGAAGTCCATATAACTCTCTCTCTCTCGTTCTCCACCTCTTCCATTTTTAACTGTACATTCTCACCTTCCCAAAAAGCTCCTGCACTCACCGTTATCATGCTAATTAACTAATTAATCTTTAAATGTATTCTCCTCATTCATTTCTATTTCTACTCCCTCCAGGGACAACGGAATGACATTCTGCTAATTTTTTCTTCTATCGTCCATTTTTTCTGTACTTTATTAACAGAGAGAATTTTTTAAAATCCTCAAATAGCTTGGGAATACGTTATCGTTTCTATCACAACAACTCATTCACAGGGACTTCCCATATCGATAATTTAAGCCTAGCAATAAACATTTGTATAGTGTATAATGATTGCTACGGTGAGGCTTTCTGTAAGGAGAAGGTGTATTGAACATTTATGGAAGGAGACTCTGGTGTCAACGCTTTGTAACAGTCAGAGGTAAAGCTGTTCCTTTAAGTTTTCCGCCGTGGGAAAGTCTTCAGGACAGAGGAGTTTG
>JAOUQW010067061.1:0-13886 GCA_028565825.1 Olivaichthys viedmensis
TACAGACTACCCCATTCAATATTGTTCTGTTGTCCTGTCTAGTTAGCGTGCACTGTCCTGTGTATTTATTGTCCTGTCTATTTACTGCCCCTGTGTATTTATTGTTCTGTCTATTTACCGCCCCTGTGTATTTATTGTTCTGTGTATTTATTGTTCTGTCTATTTACCGCCCCTGTGTATTTATTGTTCTGTCTATTTACCGCCCCTGTATATTTATTGTTCTGTCCATTTACTGCCCCTGTGTATTTACCGCCCCTGTGTATTTATTGTCCTGTGTATTTATTGTATAGTGTATATTTGAATTCGTCTTTACTGTCGTGTATTTGCACTTTATGTAGTTCTGTATAGCGTGCTGCTGTAGTGTTGTGTGTTGAAGAAACGACATTTCATTTCAATGTATACAAGGTATATGAAGGAATGACAAAAACCTACTTGAACTTGAACTTGAACAATAAATAAGTGTGAAGATACAGTGATGGGGAAAGGTCAGGAAAGGAGTTCAGTCAAAAGGGAAAAGGGTCCCGAACACTGAAATTCCAAAGTATTAAAAAAATAAACAAAAAAACCCAACCTCCATGGGTGTTCTAATAACACACACAGGGACAGACGGACACGGACACACAGTGCTGGCTTGACCAGAGTTAAGAGTAAGTGACCTTTTTCACCCTGTTCTCACGCTGAAACCACTTCTACCTCTTAGCACTTCCAAAAAAAAAACCCAAAAAAACATGAGGATGTGGAAAAAATGACCACTCTTTCCTAAAAGGAAAGGAAAATTTTTTCAGTGCAATAACACTCTTTGTAAGCATACGACATTTCAGTTCAGTCTAAAGTACGCTACATTTATACAACTGTAGTGTAAAGCAAACATTGATAGAAAGAAAAACTAGACATCAAATAGAGCTTCAGTGATTTACAACCAATATGGGTTCATGCCATGTCCAATCTGTTGTCCGTCCCACACTCTCCTTGACAAGGGACAGGTTTGAATATTTCACACAGACAGCGATTCAGAGCTACAATAGAACCAGGGCCAGGTTCCACATGCATTGTTCCACAGTATCGCACTCCATTTTATAAATTTCAAGCCAGTTTTAGGCCGGACTGAAAGCAGTCTGCTTTATTATCACTTTCCAGCAACCATGAGATTTTCCTACACTCGTTTCAAACGGAATTGTCTGCTCTTAAATTCTCATGGATATTTGGTACTGAAGAATTCAGGTGGTAATAAGTATTTCAGATGAACAGCTGCACACGTTAATAAAGCAAGTCGGAAATGTGAAGTTGCTAAAGCGTTAAGTTAAAAAAGTAGTCTTGGCAAGGACTTTGAAAATGAAACCTTTTTAAGCTACTCATACATTTTGAAATCTTTTGTAGCTATTTAAAATAAACAGCAGCATTGATGAGACCTCTTATGGTGTGTACTGCAGTGCACGTTGATATTGAACCATTAAATTAGGGATGCATAACTGGATAACTGAATACAAAAAATAATTATAGAATGAGTCCAAGAAAATAAAAACGCTTTTAATTATTTCCTAAAGTTCCAAACACTAAAATAAATAAAGAATAACTTTATATTACATTTATTGTACATTTATTATTGTCTCTTTTTATTTTTCAACTTCTCACTTTCCCCATTTTATCGATTCCAGCACATGTTTAGTCATTTATCCATTTCCTATTTTACTCATGCAACATTTATGATAATGAAAGGGGCGTGGATTATTTACCCCAGGCAGTATCTGATGCATCATTGGCTAATCATTGTGCACGAGAGGCGCTCGACTATTACAGTCTAGAAATAGCACCCCTATATTAAAGCCAATAGACGTCAGTGAGACTATAAGTCGATGTATTTAAGGAAGGCCAGTTTACTAGCTGCGAGACTTTTCATTGAACATAAACACACTCGAGAAATGTGGAAGAATAAAACTCAAACTCATAGAGCTGAACGAGAACCTGAAACATCCGGTAACTGCAGCGCGTTTCAGAAACGGAACTGACGGGCCAGTGTGTGGCTCGTTAAAGAGCCTGCAACATTTCACATAACTGAGCAACAGACCAGCGTATCCTTACATTACATACAGTTTCACTTCTCATACGCCACAACCAACCAAGCGCAATAATACAGCAATGATCAGACAGTATCTGATCACAAAATGTGCCCAGTATAGTCATGATCGATCCGATCCAGCTAGCAGTATGCATGAGCTTAATGCTACAATAGGTGAGTGTGGTATTAGTAAGCTTTTTTTCTTTTTTTATGTTGGAATTCCTTATAAATAGTTAATAAACCTTCACGGTGCACTGGGCAATTATGTTTGGAGCAGACTTTGTTTATCTATAAAAGAGCATTAACATTTTAACATAATGGATTATAGCACAAGAGCACGTCCGCTGCGTGCTTAAGGAGGTGTGTAGTGTGAAGTGTAAGATGTACTCCATAAAAGGGCGTGGCAGGCAGCAGCTCCCCATTCGCTCCCCTCGGCTCTGGTTATGCTCCTGTGTAAAATAAAAAACAGTTTCTAAACGGTGAGAAATTATTAACCAGCCCGAAATCAAAACTCAGCTGTTGTTTCTCACCTGTCACAGGTGGGGTTTTTTCCCAAAACGAGTTTGTCCAACTGTGAAGGGCTTTGCTGAAACGATAACCGTTTCTGTAAGAGCACCATTCCAAGTTAAGCAAAATAAACCTGCTACTTGCATTAAACCTAAAAAAGGGTAAATGTAACGAAATCCGAATATAATTAAAATTATATCCAGTGTGCAGGGCGTCCGTCCTGAGTGTTTCAATTCCCTTCATTTTTAACCTTAATAAAACAGAATGAATGAAAATGTACTCGCATTAAAATCAGCTAAAATCTGATTTCAAGAATGAGCCAATATTTTTTTTCTTTCGGCAAATCCTGCACTGCATGAAGCTCTTCCACCAGATTTTGCACCTTCCTTTAAAAAATTAAAATAGAAAAATAAATAAAAAATCCAAAACACAAATCTCTTTGTCTGTGTGTGAAATGTGAAACGGAGAAAAAGGAAGACGCTTATATTCTGCAGCACTTGTACTGCTGTCGAGTCCTCAAACAGCTAGACGCTTGGATTGAATTACCTGTCTCGCAAATAGCGTTTGCCAAAGAAACAAACGTAACTACGCAGTCTGCATCATTTGCCACAGTGACCCGAACTCCTCATCTTCTCCGACCCAGTTACACACAGACGACAACTTTGTCCCCTTTTCGTTCTTCTGCTTCATCTGTGCAAAGCGGTTTCCTGCTGCGAATGCCACATCAAAGCACATGCCTGTAAAAACGTTTGTGAAACGTCCGCTGAACGTTCACAGCTGCAGTGACCAACAGCCTTCGAGACATCCCCCATAAACGCTAAACACTGTCTAGAGTCAGAGTATTTATCCCAGCTACTTAACCAAAGGGAAAGAAAGCCGGGTACCGTGTTTTGCGAGAACACAGCAGGCAATAAAACACTCGCCAAGACACGACAATTTGTCTTCAGTGATGGGACACAAAATGTTTTGACGTTTGAAGCTTTTCCAGCATCATTTATGGAAAAGTCAATGAGGCGACTCGAGCAGAGCTGCAGGAGCACAGATGAAAATCTGCAGAACGAAAGAGATTTGAAGAGAAAACGCTGCCCCGCCTCTCTTCCATATCAGCCAATTACCATGCATAATGCAAACTCATCTTGTTCCTAGTTCAGCGGCACAATCAGAGGCTCATGCATAATTCCATGCACCCGTGGGACTCCAACTAATTTCTCCAGCCGATAAGGAATCGGATATGATGCGGATATGATATTATGCCAAACAATATCGGTCATTGCCCAGGTCAGCAGTTCGAATCCAGCCGTGGGATAAATCATTGCTGCATTTTCCCATCAGGAACAAAAAGCACATATTAAATATATATATTTATATATCTCCATGTTGCTGAAACACTGGGCTTAAAACTAAGAGTGCATTTTAAATAAATAACAACATTAACTGAAATGTTCTACTTATTTGCTCCCTTTAAACAAACAAGTATTGCATTTCCGAACCACATGGCAAAAGGGATACCTCTTGAAAGCGGTAGCACCACTATTATGATGATGGCACTGTTTGGATCAATATGTTCTTTAGCCTAGACCTCTACTACTTTCTTTCATTAGAAAAGAAACAAATGTCAGGATCTCAAAAATTGGGAGAATCATTTTCAAGCGCTTCTTGGAACTGAATCATTGCACAACCTCCCTTTAATGTTTTTGAAGAGGTTACGTTCCCCTTGAGACCTCGAGCTCATCTGGAACATCCATTAACCGCAGCGCGTGTTTCATAAACGGCGCTGATGGCCGAGCGTGTCGCTGGTTAAAGAGCCAGAGACCTGCTTGTGCCGTTTTCTTAAGATGGCTCGTCAGTGAGTGAAATCCTGCATAAAGATATTAAGAGTCCTGGATCGATTTTGTCGGCTTTATAGTTTAGTTTATTTTTTTTAAATAGTGGGTCATGTATCCGTCACACTCATGGTTTTATTTACATACTCAAATATAGGGCATGGGGAAAGAAAGAAAGAAAGAAAGAAAGAAAATAAATAAATAAATAAATAAATAAAGACAAACTTTACACACAAACAGTAGTTCTACATTCAATATGCTGTATTAGTGCTTGGTATAGAAAAAGAAATCTCCATCACATTTGTTTACTGCTAATATGGAGTCCTAATAAAGACAGGAATCCACTTTGCCTTGACTGCAGGTCAGTGCCAATGACTCCACATAGTGCCACGCTCGGAGATCTAAGCTGAGCGTTGTGGCATGATGGCATTTTGGCTGCCTTATTTAGACGGCACATCTACTCTCGGGAGGTTTTGGAGAATCTTCGCTTCCTTCACTTGAGTCATTTATCAAAGTATTTAAAAATGATTTTATTTATTTTTTAGGGAGGAACTTTTGTATCTGGGCCTTGCCTTAAGCCAACATTTACTTTGTGGATATGGTGATGCGTGTGTGATGTCTTCACCATGTGTGTATATTCAATGTAAAGATCACTGATGCTAAAGTTTACATGAGTATACTGTTATTGACCTCAATATTGCATTTACAGCATTTCGCAGATGCCCTTTTCCCGAGCGACTTACAGAAGTGCTTTGTAGTCTCCATCAAAAACCATTCTCACGCTAGTACAAATAGGCCATGGTCTAGTAGTACCCTAAAGCTAGAACCCTGTTAGAGAGGAGTTGGTATGAGAGTGTTAGTACAGCAATGAAAAGAGTACAAGTAGGGTTAAGCGCTCGCTTAAATGTTTAGTGAAGAGGGGAAGAGGTGACTCGACAGTTTAAACAGCCAGGGGAAGTTCATTCCATCATCTGGGTGCGGCAGTAACTATTGGTCAGTTAGGACCACAACACTGAAAGCTTTGTTTCGTGACAGCACTAAGATCAAGCTTCAAAAGTGCATCAAACTAGAGGTGTGCATCGGGACTGGGATCCCGTGGAACCCAACAAAAAAGTCACGGGAGCGAGCGGTCAGATTTCCACTAACATGAAGTAAAATTTTAATTAAAAGTCTTAAACTCCAAAAGGACACAAATCAGGTACCTCCGGTTTGCGGATTGAGCCCATTTTACACCAGAACCGACGCTACACGTGCGGCCAACCGCTTTTCATTTTACACCGGGCGCTGCTCGCGAGGGTCAAGTACACGGGGGCGTGGAGCATTCATTTCTGTGTTTTCATTCCCGGGGTTTAGTAAATATAACATGCAAATGTCAGTGCTGAACGTCAATTTATTATAAACATGCTTTGCCACGGTGTATGATAACAAAAATCGTTAATCCAGTGAGATTTTCACTCCTACGTTCTGTGACACATGGGACTTTCACAAAGTTCATTATATTGCAGGCGGTTCCAAACAGAAATAACTGGTCAAAGCCCTGACTGCTCTCCTCCGAGAGCGAGCGAGAGTGGGATTTAAAAATGAATGAATTAATAAAAAATTATAATAAAAAACCACAGTCCCAATTTACGGTCTGGTCTGCGTTACGTTTTTGAACCAGCGTAATTTGGATTAATTGCGGACTGAAAGATAAAGGCGAAGGGATGACCAGACTTTTCAACCATATGAAGTAAAACTGTCTCGTCATTTCAACTTAGGATCACCATTTCAGCGCAAAGATGTCAGCTGGTAACGATTTTAACAGAGGCTGATAAACAGCGATTTAACCTTTGGAGATTTTCTACGCATGTCTGGCTGCCAATCATAAGGCCAGCATGAGTATTCTCTCTAATCATCAGACACGAGGCTCGCCATCATTCTACCTGATCTGAACATGGTTAGTTATCACCATCAGAATCAGTTTCCACAGAAACACGTGGAGTAATTAGAGAGATAGGAATCAAAGCGAGCATATCTAGTGCTTGTGATTGTGGTGTAAGGTTGCCTGCGGTTTATTCTGTGTGAATATAGCTGTGCGCAGCAGCTTGTGGTGCTGCTGAAAATGCTGAGGTGGCAGAAGCTGCTCTGAGCCCCCGGGGGCTGCCGAGTATGAGATAGTGGCACCGCAATGCCAGCGGGCAGCACTTTTACCCTGCCACCCACTCCATCTCAGTAGGGGCAGGATAGAGAGAGAGAGAGCCGAGTAAAGTGCAGTGAAATGGACGGTACCACTCTAAAATCACATACAGTGCTTTCACCCGTAACTGCTATAAGAAGATTCTCCTTTGTGGTTAGGGATAGAGCCAGAGAGACCTGCTGATCAATGTCCTGGCTGAGATGAGAAAGAGGAACGCAGGCACTTATCTTTCACTGCCCGCAGACACTTAGCACAGCTGCGATTCCAGCCCCAGCAGACTTAAAGTGCATTGCGCTGATGGAGGGAGCGGAGAAGAAAGCAGAAGGGCAAGAAACAGAAAAGGAAGGCAAGGGATCTCCTTCTAACAGGATGAGTGTAACAGAACTGTGCGGTTATTCATTACTAACAAGTCAACAGCTACTTTCTACACGCAGAAAAGGATTTGCCCCTTCAAGCGTCCACTCTGATAACCAAAACCGTTACTGATCATCTAAACCACAATGGCATAAACAACAATGGATCCTCAATACAAATAACAATCATTAGCATAAAATAGCAACACAATCAGCTCATTGGTTATAAATGTGGCTCTGGAAAATGTTACTGATGTTTCTGGGCAAATCATTTCAGACATTACCAGTGAATATAAACAGTTACCAACACAACAATCCGCTCAGAATGATGACTGGCTGGAGTGGCGTTGCTCAGAAACGTTGCACTTGTTATTCAGACTTGATGGTAGCTCCTATACTTGTGACTTCACTTGACAAACACTCGCTGCTGCCGACAGTCTGCTAATCACTAAAAGTACTTCTGCTGTATATTTTCTGAATATGGTGCCCTGGTTTTTAATAAGGTTTTCACCCAACGCGATTTCAGACTGACAAACGATTTTGAAAAGTTGCAGTGGGACCTCTGTTATTAGCTTATGTTAGTCTGTGGCACGGGCGAATAACTGGGCAGAAACTGGCTCACTCCCATCCAAGCACTCAGGGTTGATGCAAATGTGTCGAGAAAATCAAGTCGAGGGAGAATTTAAGGATGTGTGCAAACAAAAAAGAAAAGAAAGAAAGATTTTTGGAAGTGTATTGCTCTGCGTTGAAAAGAACCCCGTTGGCCCAATCATTTTTCATGAAAAGCAAAGCCTGAACCACAGTTCTCCCACTCAAGCTTTTAAAGACCATTTCATAAACAGGGAATTAAGGAGTCTTGGCATGAGAACATGCTAAACTGGTCGAAGAATTTTGATTCACCAAGTAATTAAATCTTAAATAAAAAACGGAGGCAAATTTAAATCTTGGGCACAAACTGAAATCTCAATCATAGGATTTTCTACTGTAAATGCATGACACTTTATTTAGATAGTTTTTTCTTCTTCTTTGAACTGTGCAGACAATAAGTTTTGTTGCAAAGCTTTAGAATCCAAAACCGACCTTCCCACTCGTTTAAAAAATAAATAAAAAATTCCTGGGACAGCCCTCGCTTCCTTAGAATCACCCTTCCTTCCTCCAGAGAATTCTCTCAAAGTACATGCATTATTAATAATATACAAGGGGATTAGTGGAACATATAAGGCCGTGATTGCAGCTGCCAGTTTTCATTTAGCAGCAGTTCAAAAGGAAGAAACGGCAGAGCACAAATGAGCAGTAATCCCCCTTCAAATCCCAGTCTACCCATAAATGCCATCTGAATGCAATTTACTGCTAGCTCCTCTCAACTTACTACTTACATTACTGCTCAGTTTAATATCTGTTTTTAGTTTGCCTTACTCCAAATGTAGTCAATTAGCCAAGACATGTTCGGTGCCTAAAGTTTGCTTAAAGTTTTATACAGGACCTATATGGCGAATGTAGCCAACAAATAAACAGCATGCCATCATCACACACATCATTTCAAATCATATCAAACAGGAAGTATATGATCATGCAAATTGCTAATATACCAATCCCCCTTCAAACTTTGAAAATCTGAAAACTTTTGAACTCAAAACTTTTGAACTTAAGCCATACCGCTTACCTGCTTCAGCAGAGTGAGAAATTACTTAACAACTCGACACCAAACATGTCTTGGCTGATCGACTACATTTGGGGTAAGGAGAAAACTGTGTACATTTTGTTTTTGGCAGAACTATACCTTTAAAATACTTGCAGATTGCCTCTCCCTTTAAATGGAGAAAGAAAACAGAAATAGAAAAAATGCCAGTCCCCAATAAGGTAAGCTGATATCAATAAATTGTGTTGGTAATGAAAGATAAGCTTAAAAGGCAGTGGCCGCTGCACGAACCCTGCTCATAACTGGAAGTGCTTAACTTTAATCCACCCAAGGACAGATTAAAAAAAAAGAGAAAAGAAATCAAAGAGCGACTATCACACAGAAATTCAAAGACTATCTCCATCATTCAGTTCTGTAAAACACAACGCACTGACAGCATTAAAGCGAAACAGACTGACTTTGTGCTTCCACACTGATACAGGAGGCTGTGAGGCTTTTTACCCATCCCACAATATGGTACAATGGACAAAATAAGACAGAACAGCCATCTAGCTTCAAGACACGCAGCGGAGGATCATTAGACGTTCACCTGGGCCTCTTTTGCATGTGACAGAGGGTGGGAGCACAGGAAAAGACGTAAACAGTGGAGGTGAGGCTTTGAGGCCCAGCATTTCAAAAGCATCCAAGCTCTGATCATGCTGCAAATGAGGGGTGCAAATAAACACAGAGACAGAGACCCAAAGAGAGAGAGAGAGACCCAGAGGCCGAGAGACCCAGAGGCCGAGAGAGAGAGAAAGAGAGAGGCCGAGAGAGAGAGAGAGAGGTCGAGAGAGAGAGCTCCACACATGCAGGCAGGTTTGAAGGCCAATGGGATGGAAGTGGAGCCAGAGCCAGGTGACGCCCACACGCATCCCGGTTGGTGCCCCTGGTGCACACTTGGATTAGGAGGAAATGGAGGATTCAAACGGAAGGAAGGAGAAAGCAAGAGGATGGAAAGAGTCCAGCTGGATAATACTGGTCAAAGGGATAAAAACGACACTCACCACGATACAATCTGTATCACTTAGCAATATAATATTACCATAAGGCCATATTATCCATCAAAATAAGATGGGTGAGCGGGTAAAAAAAAAAATATATAAACTGACCAGCTTCATACTTCCTGTGTTATTTGTTAAATGATCAGATAAAAGTACTTATGATGTACTTTGTGATCTCAAAACTACACTCGGTCATGTACTGAGCACGGGAACATTATTTATTTAGCAGCAGTATGCTTTTAAATCCCTGCACACACGCTCCTTCAAAGAGCATATGGCCTTAGTAACAGGAACTCCGCTATTACATGCCCATAAACAAGTGCCTTGATTCACTTGAAGTGAAATCGGTCATTAACGTAATTGGTAACCTTGCATGCCGTTCCTGCCAGTTCATGTGGAGAGCCATTTACACCCAGAACACCTAGATTTAATACGGATCAGAAGAATAGCACGCTGGAACACCTCAGAGTAATGAGTCAGCTCTAAAATAAAAGTAGCAGAAGCAAACACACAAATGAACAAGCACATAAGCAGAGTGTAGGATTTTTCTTCTTAAAAAGTCAGAAAAAAAAAAAAAAAAAAAACTACTCACGATAATAAAACGATGTTACGGCGCTGCTGTAAGTCGCCCAGGGAATCCTGGCATAGTAATTCACAGTCAGAGCTGTTGCGCTCGATAGCTTGCTAGCATCGCCTCTGTGTTGTGTTCTGATCTCGCAGAACACACACAGTTAGACCGCAGCGATCAGGTCAGCGATTCACAAACAGCGGTGCGGGATCACAATTAAGCACAAAACAGCCGCTGGTTGTGACCTAATCGGCTAATGTTAGTGTGCGAGCTAAAAGACAAGCTCTTATTAAAGGAGAGAGGTTTTGCCCTTTCACCTAGTACTCTAACTGTGACAGTCACATTAATGTGCACAAAGTTTCAGTCTCACAACACTTCTGTAATACTGAGGAGACGACGATAACGGCAGCAGACAATTACATCCTCCGGTTTGGGCCGCGTCCCAAACCATGTACTACCGTACTAAATAGTATGTTGGTACACCAATGGTGTCCATGCTATTTCGGCATCCTATTTAGTGCATAGAATGCGGTTTGGGACGCAGCCCCGAATTCTCGTTGAATGTGCATTACTTGCCTCTCACGGCCGTCCAGATTAATCCGCGCAGTGGAGAAGGACGCAGTACAACCCACGTTACGAAATGTTCTTCCGCGAGTAGCATTTTTCCACCAGAGAGGGCGAAACTCCTAAATCTTACATCCAGCAGCTTTAACCAGGGAAAGACATGCAAAACATGCTGCAGAAATTCAAGCAAGGCTTTGTGTCAGGGATCTGTATGGAGCCAAATAATTACAGTTTGTCACCCAGCTCGCTTTCTTAGGCAGAGTAAAGAAACCCTCACTGAACCTGCTGTTTCCTATATACTCTGAAAGCCTGGCCTCGGTCATGAGTGTGCAGTGCTCCACACATTCTGCTGACTGGACTACGATATTACTCAACTCTCATTTCTATTGCCCCCGCCCCAATCATTTAAGAAACCATATAACAGCTTAATTGGATTATTTTATCACTAGTCGCACCATATTAAACCAAATGTCAATTACACCCTCAGCACTGGCACGGGGGAACGGAGAGGTGATTTGCTACAAATTGCCTTCCTCCACCCTGTGACATCTTACAAAGGGGGGGGGGGGCATAGAGTCGGTTGGTTGCCAGGGAAACTAAAATAAAAATAAATATAAACTAAAAACAATAGTTGTATAAAAATAAAAAATAAATACAAGAACAATGATTTCGAGCATGCTCTCACAGTGGATGAGAAAAGTATGTGTGCATTTTCTGTTATAAAGCTGAGACATGTGGCATCTGGTGTCAGCAGTGAAGGCATGATGAATTGTGCCTTATGTAGACATAGCACTTTGATTTCTATAAGCTACTTTATGATTCCCTACATAGGGGTCATATTAATGCCTTCACTGCTGACACCAGATGCCATATTTTTCATTCTCCGAATACAATTTGAATTTTCATAATATTCCTGTATTTAAATAAATAAATAAATAAAATATAATTCCACATTTGAATGTTTAAGGTCCTAACGGTCTACTTATACCCACCTATTGAAAAATGTGTTTTCTGTCGCTTTTTGTATAAACTTTTTTGTTGATGTACAAAAAGGGCCCGGAATAAACGCACATCACTTATTTCAAGGTTTACCTTTTCCCTTTAAAAAAAAAAAAAAACCCATAATAATAATAAAAATAAATAAATATATATATATATATATATATATATTACACCCATTTCCCAATTAAACGTAATAAAACAATAATGGCTGTGTGTCCTAAAATGTTGCTACATGTATTTTCCAACAAGCACCTCTCAGACTCATGATTTTCCTGTGGCTGAATCTTAAATGCTATTCTATTGGACATCTTGTGCACTATGTAGGTTCTACAGTGGCACATTAATACCTTTTGTAGTGAGCATATTTAGTAAATCGGATGTCATTTAATAATTTGACTGCTCCAGCCTATAGTGTTTATTTTTCATTAGAGAATGTTTAGTACTGTTGCCATTTTTCCATGAAAAGAAAAAGTATGCATTTTTATGCATCTAAGCATCCAATACGGTTTCCATCCCTAGATTCTACTGCCGTGTCCATTTTGTATTCTGCAAAATGAATGAATGAATAAAAGAATAAAAAATGTTTTAGTGCGGCAAAAGAAGTAATAGCTGCGGAAATAAATGTGTGGATAAATAACTTGTTGCTTCTGATTCTAGTGCTTTGAACAAGATTGCATGAGTCAGAATATCCAGTGGTGAACCTCGTTTAGGGTCAAGGTTTTGACTGTCTCGGTCTGGTAGGTAAGACTGACATGCAAGTTCTACAGTACGGTTAAGGGGAGTGTGTGAGAGACCGCACACACACACACACACACACACATATACACACACACACATCTACATCATCCCCGCTAACAACCGGCGGATCACCCACACAATCCTGACAACACACTCCACTCTGGCTCCCAGACAGTGCACACTGTTGGTTCTAGTAGACACTAACAAGCACTGCCATGTTTCCTGCTGTCTGTGCGTGCACGTGTGTGTGTGTGGTCTGTCGGGCACACTTGCATGGTTTCATTGCAAACAATGTAACGTAAAAAGAGTAAGGTACACAGTGGGACCCTCGTAGATAAGCTAAGAGCATGTATAAGAGTGTGTGATTCCTAGCTTGCATTCCCACAATGCCGTGTAACAGGATTAGGAGACATTAGGAGACAAGAGTGCTAATCTGCTTGTACGGAGGAACCGGCCTAAACAATGAGTCGGTGCAGAGAGAAAGAGCGCACGAAAGAAGAGAGAAAACAGTGGGAGGGGCAAAAGGGTAAAAGTCATTTAAGAAGAATGGAAGTTTGAATAAAGGAACGGTAAGCCAGTGGATAATTTAAATATTCTTTTTACATATTAGCCAAATAGTTCTTACCCGAAGCATGGCTGGAAAGCTAAAAGCCTCGATTTAGTCGTGCATGATGGACTGTTACACTAGAGTCCATGTAACTACAGCTGCACTACAGTTAAGCGTCCGTCCTGCAAAACCGAAACTCCCCTGAAACTCCCACGCTGCTATTAGAAAAGGGCACAGTGTGAGCGAGACGAACTAGAGCATCCCAAAACACACACACGTGCGTGCAGTCCACTCAGACGGTGCTTGCTAATGTGAACGACAGAGGTCACTAAAACTTCCCTGTAAACATGAGAAGGCCCAAAGGCGAGGGTGGAACGTTGTTAAAGGAATACCCCCAGGCCTTTTCCTCTATCTAACATATCTGTAGTGCATGTGCAATTACCACAAACAAGAATCGACACCTATACTGAGAAAAGAACGGAAGAACTGTTTACTCAAAACTCACTTATAATGGACGTCTAAGGGCAGTTGTTTGGCCAGTCAATAAACGTTCATGAGTAATATTTGTGTCGAACGCTTTCATTTGTATTGTAAATGAAGCTCTACATCTGTAGAATTCGTCCTTATAGAAATGGGACTACGTTTTAGAGAGAAGAATGTGCGCTCATGCGCGTGATCCCGATCCCGAATGGATACCCCAAAACTAGGGCCCGACTGACATGAAAATTGTGTCAGCAACACGGACGCCGATTTTAAGGAGCTGAAAATTCATAGAATCGATAATATTGTCCGATATAATTTTATATGGTGAGAAATGAATCATCCACCAGTTTTTTTTTATTTAAACAGGGCTTTAGTGATGTCAATTTCTCA
>JAOUQW010067088.1:0-13883 GCA_028565825.1 Olivaichthys viedmensis
CTGGTGGAGTTTATGACTGTAAAGTGCCAGCCATACTACCTCCCCAGAGAGTTTACCACCGTGCTCATTGTCGCGGTTTACATTCCACCCGGCGCTTACACGAGGGAAGCGCTGAATGAACTCTATGGGGCTATCATTGTTCTTTCTTTTGCAGTCGATGGTAAATTCACCATAGAAGCTATAGCTAATACTAAGAAGCTAATTATAAAAATAAGTTGACAGGGGCTTTAAGACCTATAGTGGGGCATTAGAGGACTCCAGCACCTCTCACTTCATGTCCAGAAGGTATTAATGGGATAGTTTAAAGTGATATTTAAGTTCAGTATCCAAATTAAATATCCAAGATGGACGGACGCAGCGGCCTCTCCGGATCACAACAAAGGTTCTATTTGTGTTTAATTTAACACTGGATGAGCATTCCACTTTTTACTCTATGAGCATCCACACATACAGCGTTGCAACACTGTTGGGAATTGGAGAAAACTGCAAAATATCACAAACATTTCCGTTAATAAGTGAGCTGGTGGAAGAGCAACGACATCACAGGCTTCTTCGGACACCAGGCCCAGAGACTGTCCTAGGCAGCGCGTGCAGTGAGGGAGGCGCAGCAAGCGGTGCAAGCAGACCCGGAAACTCGGTAAGCGAGCCGGCACCCAGTCTAGGCTAAAGGCTAACCCTTCCAGACCAGCGTTCTTGTCGTTATTTATGGCAAACATTTGCTCGCTGGATAATAAAATGGACTCGCTAAGGCACAGACTGGGCTTTTATTTTAACTGAAACGTGGCTCCATTGCAACATTCCGGACTTGGTGGTTCACTAACACGGGCTCATGTGCTTCCACATGGACAGAAACCCATCGTCCGGGAAGACCAGGGTCCTCATTTATAAGCGTTGCGTACGCACAAAACAGGGTTTGAAAAATGCGCATGTCATTCACGTATACATCAGGCTTTTATAAAGAAATAAGACTTTTATGTTGGACAACTTTTTTTACTTCAGCAACAAGTGTCACAAACGTTATTAACTGTTTATTGGTGATGCCATTACTTAAGCCACCAAACAATTTTCAACCTCGACTCGATCTCTGACACGAGAACCTCAACCTCACACTCGGTAATTTCTTTTATTTATTTTCTGCTTCCTGCTTCTTTTCTGCTATCTCTCACTCAGCAATGAATGGGACACACCGTATCTATGTATTCATGAGGTAATTTGCATTGACTATTTATAGACAATTGTGGGCGGTAATGAGGCAGGATTTGAGGCTCTTTCATGTGCGTACATTTTCAAGATGAGTGGGGATTTATAAAGAGGAAATGGTGTGCAGGTGTGCGTACGCACAGTTTAATAAATCTGATTATTTCTGTGCGTACATTTCCTGGTTTTTGTGTACACGCATACTTTTACTCTGGGATCCACACAAGGTTTTATAAATGAGGCCCCAGGGGAGGAACACTGTGTGTGTGTGTGTGTGTGTGTGTGTGTGTATGTACAAAGGTTAATGTATGAACACTTCCATTAATACTAGCCACTGCTCTGCAGCAGTAGAGTATTTAAGGTTAAAGTGTCAGCCACACTAGCTGCCGAGGGAGTTTACCACCATCATCATCACGGCTGTTTACCTCCCGCCAAGCGCGAGCGCTATGGACACACTGGGGGGCGCTATATGACGCGGTCAGTTCATGCCAAAACAAACACCCTGAGGGCTTTTTTATTGTTGCAGGCGACTTCAGCCATGCGAACCTGAAGAAATTTCTCCCCAAATTTCATCAGCATGTTTCCATTCCAACTAGGAACTAGAACACAATGGACCATGTTTACACAAACACAAAAGGAGCATACAAGGCTGTCCCCTGCCCCCATCTTGTACTTTCTGATCACACCTCTGTGCTGTTAATCCCTGCTTATCAACCGCTGCTGAAAACCATCAAAGTTTGGCCAGAGGGAGCGGTTACAGCATTTCAGGACTATTTTGATCACACTAATTGGAACATGTTCAAGGATGCTGCTAAATATGTGGGCTACACAGACTTGGAAGAGTATGCATCTCCAGTGATGTGCCTTAACGACTACCACCCTGTTGCACTCACCCCAGTTGTCATGAAGTGCTTTGAGCGGCTGGTCATGACCCACATTCAGTCCTCCATTCCAGCTACACCTCACCAGTACACATACTGGCAAAACCGTCGTGTCCCATGTGGACAACAAGGACACTCATGTTAGAATGCTGTTCATCGACTTCACCTCCGCATTCAACACATTCATACCTCAGACACTGGTCCACAAACTCCACTCCCTTGTACTAAGCTTCAATGTGCAACTTCCTGTGCAACTTCCTGGACTTCCTGAGCAACAGGCCTCAGACAGTCAGATCATCCCACTTCATCACACTGAACACCAGAATCCCCCAGGGCTGTGTACTGAATCCTCTGCTGTTCACACTCCTCACCCACGACTGTGTCGCCAAACATCACAGCAACCACATCATCAAGTTTGCTCACAGCACCACCGTTGTGGGGCTCATCACCAACAATGATAAGACAGCCTACAGAGAGAAAGTGAGACAACTTGAGGTCTGGTGCAAGGACAACAATCTCTCTCTTAATGTCAGCAAGACTAAAGAGATGATTGTTGACTTCAGAAGGACCTGAATAGCTCACACCCCTCTACACATTTGTGGCATGACAGTAGAAACAGTGAGCAGCTTCAAGTTCCTGGGAGTGCACATCACTGACAACCTCTCATGGTCCCTGAACACCTCGTCTTTAGTAAAGAAGGCACAACAACGCCTCTACTTCCTAAGAAGACTGAAGAGACATGTGCACACCCATCCTCAACTGTTTCTACAGGAGCGTCATTGAGAGCATCCTGACCTGTAGCATCACTGTCTGGTACGGAAACTGTTCCGTCTCAGATAGGAAAGCACTGCAGTGGGTGGTGAGGACGGCCCAGTCCATCATTAGGTCACGTTTTCCTGCTATAAAGGACATCTACACCAAGCAGTGTACCAGGAAGGCCTGCAGCATCAGGAAGGATCCCTCTCACCCCTCCCATAGACTGTTTACACTCCTCAAATCTGGAAGAAGGTTACGGAGCATCCGGGCCAAGTCTAGCAGATTCCTGAACAGCTACTTCCCACAGGCCATCAAACTTAAACAGATCTGCCTGATGGCCATCGAAATTCAAATCTTTAATTCCATTTCATTTCATTACATCTCATACTCTGCTCGACCCCGACTTCATCCACTGCACTGAGACACTTTAAAGAAGAGACATAATATATACTAATTCCACACGCACAAGTCCCTTTTACATGTTCATACTGGGACTATTCACACGTTTACATCAAGAATACTACCGTGCAGAGAGTTGTTGTGTACTGTTTGATGTTGACCGTACTGGTGTTTTTATTACAATTTTTTTTGCATAGTTTATTGTCTATATCTATTGTATTTATTATCACTACACTGTCTGTCAGTGTTACCTATCCTCTTGTCTGTCATTGTTTCATGTTAAGTGTACCACCGTGTTTCTGGAGAAACTATGTTTCGTACCTAACATTACAGCTATCTGTGATGAGAGGAATGACAATAAAAACTACTGTAAGCTTGTCCGACCGGGAGTAGTGGAGAAAGCCAGACGGCAGGCAGAGGTTTTGGTGCGAATACTCTTTATTGCTCTTATTTCCCTTTTCAGAGGATGCTTTTCAGCGCCAAAAGAAAGAAAATAAATAAAAGAAAATCGTGGAGGCGGAAGGGCTCAGCTCAGTTTTTTCACTGCCGGCAAGAGAGAGACACAGAAATAGTGAATCTGTAATCATCCACAGGTGAGAGCACTCACGCCATTACGTGTTACCTCGCCATGACCCCGCTCTCCGTCAGTCACCGATGCTTGGCCACGCCCCCGCTGCCACATCAACTTTGACTATGACTTTGAAAATATGACTTTAGCTGTTTCAAAAGAGGAGGGTAACTTGCATAATGGAACGATCTGGCAGGCCTTGGAAAAACGGTCAATGATAACCAGAATAGTTGTGTTACCTTGAGATGGTGGTAGATAAAGTGATAAAGTCTATAGCAATGTGAGACCATGGGCGTTGGGGTACCAGAAGAAGTTCTGTCACGGCAAGGCGACGCTCGCCACGTGTGAGCTCAGTTCTGTGCTGTGTTAGTCTAGTCTGCTTTGTCTGATTATGTTGATTGTTACCAGCTGTTCCTCGTCTGTGTTTAGGACAAGTATCCCTGTGTTTCAGTCCTGCCTTGTCCTTGTTTGTTGATGTTATGTTACGTGTGGTGTATGTATATGTTTAGTTTGTAATAAATGTTCTTTGTGTTGCAACGGCTTACGCTTGTATCCGCCGTCCCGCCTCTACAGCGTAACAGGTTCTAGGAGACCTGCGGGTAGCTGTCTCTCGAACTTGGATTGTGCACAGACAGAACATTCATCAACAAATATCTTAACATCCTCCTTCAAAATGGGCCATATGTCCTATTGTCACGGCCTCCCCGCCGCGGACTCCCGCTTATAGTGCGCGGCTCGCAGGGAACTTCTGTGTTTGTGTCGTAGATCATTTGTTTTGTTTTATTCACGTGTCTTGTTTTGGTTCTGGTCACGCCCCCACTGGTTTCCGATTGGACAGTTGTTAATTGATTTCAATTATTCACTTTCCGTTTATGTTTAAATACCCCCTGGTTTCAGTTTATCGTGGCGAAGTCTTGTCATGTTTCTATACCGTCATTCTGAGCGATATACCGAGTCTAGTTCCTGTGTTTCCGTCTCCTGTTCCCAGTGTCTGGTTTCTTCCCGTTTGTTTGTTTGTTTGTGTTTGTTTCATTCATTGTGTTTTTGGTTTCCTGGTATCGACCCACGCCTGTGCCCTGACTACGATTATGGATTTGGATAATGATTTATGGATTAACCCTGTTAATAAACACACCGAACGTCCGCACTTGCGTCCTGCCTCTTCTCCCGTGCTACACTCATTACACATACCAGCATGTGTGGAGTTACAGTACATGGTGGTCTCTGAGGAGACGTCTAATGTTTTGCATCATCAAGAAGCTGTGGAGTAGAGTAGAGCAGAGAACCCACGGGGCCCTGCATTTAATTCCCTTTAACCGCTTCACTAGCAGTAGCTACAGAGCCCTTAGGACCAGCAAGTACATGCACAGACCAGGACAGTTAAGCATATCAATGAAACAGACACTCTCTTTCTTCCTCTCTTTCACTGACACACAAATACAGGCACTATGTTACTGTCATAGATTCAGAGAGCAACACACAGATTCCAAGGGACAATAGAGAACAGAGGATGGATAAAACATAATAGGATTTTTGGACTACTTTATTTCATACAGTTTCATGCATGTGAAACATATATGAATATTTATGAGTTTCCACACAATGTAGAGTTATTCATTCCACTAATGTGGTAAGACTACAATTATGGTGATTATATACATGTGTACACACAGTCGAAATGTTAAACTGACTCCAGCAATTACAACATATTGCACATCTGTGGACTTAAATATTGTTTAGGAATCCACTTCATTGTGGGTATTATAGGCTATCCCGTATTTCAGTCTGGTCACCAGAGTTATTCGTATGTAGAATACAAAAAATCTGTTAGAAAATCGTAATCTATGTACGAACATAGAATGTGCATATACACGTTTAACATCCTTGACACCTGAGGTATGGTGTCGGTGGTCGTCCTATAGCATATAGCTATAGCTAGCCTGCCTCATAGTGATTTTAAATCCTGGAGAAATACAGATGCTAGATGTGCTACGTAGATTTACTAAGATATTTGTTTTAGGTCGGGAAATAATCTTCCACCCTGCATTTTGAGAAATCGTTTTGATTATCACTGACGTTCCCTACAGCGCCAAAAACTGCATCAACCATGATCCTTTGAAGTTTGGTTTAATCCATAGTCATGGTCCTAACAGACCGAAAACCTGAAAGTGTTACCAGGACCGCGATTTTTAACAGAATTGGGATACTTTTGAACTGCTGCTGTGGGTTGAATATTTTCTTTTGCTGGTTGGTTTGGGGCGTTTTGCATGTACTAAATTTATGACAATATCTGTATTAATAGGCTACGAGACCACTTTATGACCTTGGGAAATAAAATATTTAGGGAAAGTGTGTTTTTAATACTGCTCCGTCAAAGTCTATTGTATTATGTTGGTTTTAAATTTAAAATATATATATTTGCAATGCTAGTAATGATTTGTTTTACTTTAAAAACATATTTAGGGAAAGTGTGTTTTTAATACTGCTCTGTCAAAGTCTATTGTATTATGTTGGTTTTAAATTTAAAATATATATATTTGCAATGCTAGTAATGATTTTTTTTACTTTAAAAACAGTGTACATCATTTGGAAGGGGAAGATTTTGAGTTTCGTAATGAGAAGGTGGTTTTAAATGGACATTGGGTTGCTTTTGTTACACAAACCTGGCAACTCTAGCCAGCACACGTAGGCTACACTAACTTGGCAGTGGCTATTGTATAGGGGTTTTAAATAATTAATAATATAGACCTATAAATAAGAATGGTGTGGTGAAATTAGGCCGCACTTACAAGACCGAAACCCATTCACTTTTTTATGGAGCAAAATATGTGGGTGCTTTTCTGTGTTCATATAAATTATGTGAGATGCATGTTGTCTAAATAAACAAATTATTTGGTTGCTACGATACTGTCACTTGAATGTTACTGCACATGAGCCTTAAACTCTTGGAGACTAAATGGGAAAAATATTTTTATTATGCTTTTATTTGACAGCAGTGAATACATTTACATTTAAAGCAGTGTATTTACATTTACATTTAAAGCATTTAGCAGACTCCTTTATCCATAGCAACGTACAGAAGTGCTTTGCAGTCTCCATCAAAAAACATATTCTGACGCTAATACAAATAGGCCAAGGTCTAGGAATACCGTAAAGCTTAAACCCTGTTTAGAGATGAGTTCATGTACAAGATATACATATACATATGTATCAACATGTCACAATTTATTATCAGAAAAAAATCAATTTGAAGATTGTTTTGCGCCATATAAATATAATAAAAGACTCCTTGTGGGCTTTTTTTCATCTTATCTGTGTATTTTGAAGTGTCTTATATCCTATGTCTGTGTACAGATTATAGAATAAAGGGAACAGAAGTCTGTATGTCTATGAGTGCACTGTGATTTACAGTCAGATTACAGAATATAGAATAAACGCAACAGCGGTCTTGTATGTCTATGAGTGCACTTTGTTTGTACAGTCAGATTGCAGAATATAGAATAAAGGGAACAGCAGTCTGTATGACTATGAGAGCACTGTGTTTTACTGACACCTTTCTGAGCAGGTAGCGTATGAAAGGCAGCCATTTAAGTCCTCTGTGGAGGAAAAGGCATTCTATTCTATTAAAAACCTGCTAACTATCTTACTTCATACAGGAGAATCGCGAGGTGATTTAACCTAAACACGACCAAAATATAAGCATATGCATCCCTATTATAATAAACGGAGGTCATTCAGTTTTCTTGCTGTGTCACGTCATGCTGGCTGAGTACAGCGTCTGCGTAACTAGGCAACACACACACACGAAAGCACACACACAGACTCGGTGTGACGCTGGATTCGCGGGACTCGCGCAGAGACGGACACAGATGCAAAACCGCTTAACAACATATCGTTTAATTTGACTTTTAAACGTTAAACAAACCACAGAAAACATACACAGAGCGCAACAGGCATGACATGCAACATTCAAGGACAAACTAGACAGGCACACGATTATTTAAACAAGTAAATAAATGGGATTATTTAAACAAGGAATCAGACAGGGAACAGTGGAAACACTTAACATAACGGCGAACAAAAATGTCAACAATGAGCGCGTGGTCGCGCACGTGGCGGCCGTCGCCATGGCGACCGCCACGCTGGGTCACGCACACTGCAGCGTATGTGTGACACTCGGAGGGAGAGAGAGAGCTTTGCTCTAGCTACTTTGCTCTAACATAACTATTTACAATAACCAGTGAGAAAAAGAATCTGCAGATGTATTGAGGATTTATTAAGGGAGCCCTGGTACACCAGTAACAAACAGAACATCGACATTTGGAATATTACAACATCAGAAAAACCTTGTGACTTAATATTTCTGTTTGCTTATTGGAAGATGAAATAATATAACATCATCTATGTAATAACATTTTTTTAAATGCCATGGAAAAAATAATAATACAATAGCGGCAGTGCCCCTGCGTGTAGTGCATTTGCATACCCCCATGGTTACCTGTTATTTGTGTAGAAGAATTCCCTGTTCTTTTGGAATGAGTGTTCAGTGCAAAGGGGGGAATTGTGGCATTTGTTGTCCATGCTGGCCTATATTGAGTCAGCACCTTATATGTCCCCACCATCGGTCGGGGTCCACTGGCTTTCCCCATGCTAGTCCAGTTCTCAGGCTTACCACCAAGCTACGTGTTGTGCTGTAAGAGTGTGTTTGCCAAATAAAGAGAAATTTCCTTGTTTTAAAATGCTTCCTGCTCACGCCTCTTTTTCACTGACGTCACACTGGTGTTAGAAGTGGGATGGGTCAAGCCTGCTGGTGGAGATTGAGCAACTCCTGAGAGCGATGGACCTGACAGTGACCGGTGAGAGAAGGAAAGGACATGGGTACCAAGCGTTATGCATGCCCAGCTCTTCCCAATTGGGCTAGTTAAGGGAAGCACTCCACGATGCATTGTCGCTCGACGGTGGCCTGAGGAGAGGAGCCGGCAGAGGGTGGCAAACCAGTCCAGCGGAAGCACTCAGAGCAGGCCTGGAGGTTGACAATGAGCTGCGCTCGCCGCTCAGAAGGCTTGAAGGGAGAGGACAAAGCGCGACGTCATCATCACGGCAGCAACTTGGTGGATACATATAATGTGCTGGCTCAAAACATGCCAGTACGGACAACAAATACCACAATTTCCCACTTTGCACCAAACACTCATTCCAACAGAACAGGGAATTCTTCTACACCGATAACAGGTGCGACTCTACACAGCGCCCCCTCCAAGGTCAACCATCCCAGTGACCTAAACACTGCATACCACAACACAAACCATTACACAGTATCAGTCTAAAACAAAGTCTCTAAAGCGCAGCGACAGCGCCCTACCTTCACTTACAGTGTCGGTACCACAGTCCTGCTCAGTCCAGAACAAAGTCCTGGTAGTGCGGTGGCAATGTCCCTTGCGCTGCCACGGGCCGATCAGCCCTACCCGGTCCCCAGCACACACAGGCTCCCCTTGGCAACGAGTGTCATAAACCCGCTCTCAGCGGCTGCTCGCATTCTGCTGCCACGCAAAAGAGCACACAGTCTAACAAACAACGAATACTACACAGAAATTAGATGTTAGTGCAGGTTTATTTACAAAGTGAACACACATAAGCAACATGTAGAAACAGGGAGTTTCCCGGACAAGGATTAAGCCTAGTCCTAGACTAAAATGGCCTTTTAAACTGGAACAACTCTAAATCCTTTCAAGAGTCAAGAACTGTACTGTCATATGCACAAGCAGTTGCACAATGAAATTCTTACTTTGCACGTTCTCCTGGATGTTGCAGTTTCCAATTCCCACCCACTACCTAGCTAGTTCTCTCCTATCGCACGACAGCCACCAACCGGGGAGGGTGTGGTTAACACGTGCTTCCTCCGAGAAACATGAAGTCTACCGCTGCATTTTTTCGAACTTCATGCAACGTCACAGGGCAATCCCGTGCGGCCAGAGGAAAGTGCCAACTGCCCTCTTCCATATGCATGAGCTCACAGATGCCCACGATTGGTTGTGGCATCGTTGAACTTTGAACTAGCGATCTCCAGACGATAGGGCGAACGCTTTACTGTATTATACTATATTGTTTCTCTTCTATTTATATACATAAATAGAATAAATATTATATATATAAATAAATAGAAGAGAAACAATATACAAAAACTAGAATTAAGGCATATAAAGTGACTTACATATACAGTGGTATAACGGTGTAAAATGAAATGTGCAAATCGTATGCAAGAGTAAAAATATACATAACAGAGGTAGGAAGATGTGAAAATTGTATGCAGTAATAGATGGTTCCATGTATGTAATATAGTCTTGGTATGGTCAAGTACATCCTGTAAAGTGCATGATGCAGCAACATCAACCAAAAGGTACAAAAATTAAAGTTTTTGTCTCTGTACAGCGGCGGACAGCGCAAAGCCGTTTGAACATAGACCTTTTAATTCTAAACATACACAATACACAGAAACACACATGCGACATGAAACATTTAGGAACAAACTGGACAGGAACATTTAAACACTTACTAATTACTGACAAACAACACGCAGGTGGGAACAATCTCATCACGAGACAAGGAATCAAAAACACAAACCACATGGCGCTCGTCGCCGTCGAGACCGCCACGCGCTGTCACATGCACTGCAGCACGAGGCGGCGTGCGCGTGATAGAGCCCCCCCCCTATAAGCCACAGCACCAACACAGGCATTCCGGGGGGGGGCCCGGGCCTGTGGGCCTAATGTCCATGTCCGAGTGGTGGCTCGGAGGCCGGCATTGCACGGGGGACTGATCACCATCCCCAGCGCAGCAATGACATCCTCGACAGGGACTGGAGGCAGGATGGCGTTGCTGTCCCCAAAGCCCGGGGCCGGACCGATGACATCCTCTGCGAGGGCAGGCGGAAGAGCCTCATCGCTGTCCCCGAAGCCCAGCAGGGGCAGAGCGATGATGTCCTCTGTCATGTCAGGGAACTGGGGCACACCTACGGCGTCAGGGAACAGGGGCACGCCTTCTATGGTGTCTGGGAATCCTGCCACGCCTCCTGCGGAGTCACGGAAATTGGCCACGCATCCTGCGGCATCCAGGATCTGGGCAACGCCCTCTGTGGCAGCTGTCAACAGCCCCCTCAAAATAATTTTTAGGGGGATCTCCTTCTCCACTCGTGGGAGACTTGTGAACCGGGCTGTTTCGGTGCCGAGCGACTTCTGTTGCTGGCTCCGAGGAAATCAGCGTGGAGCCACGACTGGGAGGGGCAACGGCTGCTTCTGGCGCGGTGGGGCGAGCCGTCGTTGTGCAACAAGGTCGAGTCGGGCCCGCCACTCCACGTCCTCCTGGCATATCACAGCCCGGCTCTTCCCTCTTCCCGTAGTGCGTGACAGTTTTTTTATGATAGATCAGTTAGTTTTCTAAGTACTATATTTCTTCACTACAATATATTCACTCATGGCCAAGCTTAAGCCATGATGGTTTTTTAAATATTTTAAATCAGAAAACACCTTATTCGCCAATACACTATATGATCAGTGATGCACAGACATGTATCAGAATTCCTCTTGGTGTGATTTGTGCCGTGGACATCCAACATACAACATGCGTGTCACAAATTAACATACAAACATTGAACAGTGCTACAAATGCATATGGTTTGGTAGCGTCTGCCTGATGGTAGCTTCCAAAACAAGTGGTTGCCCGGATGAGTAGGGTCATTAGCAATTTTCTGGCCATGTGTCCTTGCTCTGGCAGTGAACAGTTCATTGATGGGGGTGAGCAGGCATCCGATGATCTTCTCAGCAGTACGGATTACTCGTTGTAATAGTTTCTTGGACTGACAAGAGGAGAAGGGGAACCACAGTGATGGAGGAGGTGAGGATGCTCTCAATAATGGCTCTGTAAAATTGAATCATTATTGGTTGAGATACATTGAGTTTCCTCAACTGCCTCAGAAAGAACATCCTCTGTTGTACCTTCTTGACTAGACATGTGATGTTCTCCTTCCCCTTGAGGGTGTATGTAATAGTGGAGCCCAGAAATCTGAAGTATTCAACAGTGCTTACAGTGTGTTGTTGATAAACAGATGTGGGGTGTCATGGTTGGCCTCTGCGGAAGTCAATACACATCTCAACAGTTTTGAGAGTGATCAGCTCCAGCTTATTGTCCGCACACAATGCTGCGAGTCGTGCTACTTCCTTGTGGTAGGCAGACTCGTCATTGTCCTTTATGAGACCCACTATGGTGGTGTCATCTGCAAACTTGATGAGTTTGACTGAGGGGTGGACAGAAATGCAGTCATTTGTGTATAATGAGTATAGTAAAGGAGAGAGTAAGCACCTTTATGGTGCACCAGTGCTGATTGATAGCGGCTCTGACAGAATAGGTCCGATACGCACATACTGTCTTCTATCTGTCAGGAAGTTAGTAACCCACTGACAGATTGCAGGTGGGACATACAGCTGAAGAAGCTTGGCATGCAGTCATTCTGGGATGCTAGTATTGAAGGCAGAGCTGAAGTCCATGAAGAGGATTCTGGCATGAACACCAGTATTGTCCAAATGGTCCAGGATGTAGTGGAGACACATGTTGACCGCATCCTCCACTGAGCGATTGGTCCTAAAGGCAAACTGCAATGGATCCAGATGTGGTCTTGTCTTCCTTTTCAAAAATGAGAACACCAGATGCTCAAATGATTTCATGATCACCGATGTCAGGGCCACTGGGCGTTAATTATTGAGGCTGGAAATTTGATTCATCTTGGGAACTGGGGGCAAGTATTGATGTTTTAAAGCAGTTAAAAACTATGAATGGTTGAATATGGTGGTGAAAACAGAGGCCAGTTAGTTGGAGCAGTGTTTTAGTGTTCCTGGTGATACTCTGTCTGGTCCTACAGCTTTCCTGACATTTTGTTTTTTGAAGGTTTTGTAGATCTAGTCCTCAGTGATAAGAAGAGTACAGGTGTCATTGCCATTCACAGAGGGGCAGAAGTTTTGGATGAGGAAAGTTGTGAGAGGTGTAGGGGGTATGGGGTAACTGCTGGAACCTGGAGATGGGAGGATGGGCCCAGTGAGGCACCTGGAAATAGGTGAAATGTGTCCAGCGAGGGAAGGGGGGCAGATGGTTGTTGAGTGAGTATTGGGTGACTGGTGTCATTCAAATTGGCAAATGAATGTGTTCAGGTCGTTAGCAAGTGTGAGGGAGGGCTGAGCCTGGTTGCTTCTTCTTTTGTAGTTGGTGATGGTGTGGAGTGAGCGCCAGACAGTTTGAAAGTTGTTGGTGTTAAACTGTCTCTCCAGTTTGCATTTGTAATTGCCTTTTGCTACCTTGATGGCCCTCTTTAGCTGATTTCTTGCCCGACAATATTCCTCCCCGTTTGCCTCGGTTGACAGTAGGCTCTTTGCTTCCTCCTTGTTTGCGTAAGGTGGAATGTAAACGCCTCCCATAATGATGGTTGAAAACTCACGGGGAGAGTAGAAAGGCTTGCAATTAATCAATAAATATTCCAAGTCGGGAGAGTAGAATGTTGTGAGAATAGTCACATCAGTGCACCACTTACCCTTAATATAGAAACAGAGTCCTCTTACTTTTGTTTTGCCGCTGAGATGTGGAACCCGGTCGGAGCGAATCGGCTGGTAACCAGGCAGCTCCACAGCACGGTCATTAATCCGTGAATCCAGCTAAGCTTCACAGAAGAAATATGCTGCAATGCGGGCAAAGTCACTCTTTGATTCAGTCAGCAATTGTAGTTCGTCCATACTAAAGCAAACGTTAGAAAAGCATAATACGAGGATGAAAGATATCCAAGTCCTCTCTTGTGCCACTGGCGCCAGATCCCAGCGCGTTTCCCCCTTCTCCTCTGTCCGCGAGATCACGCCGCCCTTGGAGAAGAGTCATTCGCCTCCGATGTGATTCCCGTGAGAATTTCGAGAGCTTTGTTAAGAAATTCAGGATAAGAACCACTAGATAGACTATCCCTAATGCTCATAACTGCGGGAACACGGAGTGGTTTGAAATTGGGAAAGGAGTTCGACAAGGCTGCATCCTATCACCAGCTCTGTTCAACC
>JAOUQW010067113.1:0-13881 GCA_028565825.1 Olivaichthys viedmensis
AACGTAAACGGGGACGTGACGGTTGTCGTCATGGCAACCGCCACGCTAATGTCTCGCGCTCAGCCGGGCGCGTGACAGATGTTTTAAATGTCAATGCTACTGTATATTTTTTCAATACAAACGAAATTGTATGAAAAGTTATAAAAATGGTTAAGATTAGAAGTCATAGTATCTCTAATGAGTAAGACATTATTCTAGGTCATTACAATTTCTATTCTGGCAGGTCTATAGTTTGGGTATGAATGATACTTTTGTAGTACTTTTATCTTTGATTTGGAAATGGAGACTATTCTGAATGTATTTATCATATTCAAATTAAAGAGGCTAATATTCCTGTTTACAGTCTTCCTTGTACTTTGAAAGCACTGTTGTGAAATTAATAATCGCTGTCTGTTGAGCATTTGACATTAATTAATATTGCTAAATATTTTAATAAATAAACAAGTTTAAGTTTACCCTTGTTTGTAAAGTTTTTAAATAGGCTACTCTACCAGGCTATTGTACCAGTTACCGTCATGTTTTCGGCGACCCCTGAAGAGATAAGCGGTTGAGTGGAACAATGAACAAAGGGCTCATCCTGGGGGGAGACTGCATTTTAAAACAGAGCACCCAGGAGTAATAAGGCTGTGTGTGTGTGTGTGTGTGTGTGTGTGCGTACTGATATGACATAAATACACTTGATCAGATATATTTCATTGATGAGGGAACTTCATTCCCTCTGGCCCACAGTTCGGTAGTTGGGGGTGTGAATGGTTACAGGCCAGCACATGGGACCTGCCTCCTTCCACACTCCTACAGTAGTATCATGTTGGAGCCATCATAACATGGAATTGGTGACTAGTAAATTTTTGGGCGAATAAGAAAAAGAACATGGCTTAATCACACTTCTTCAACTACAAATACCTACAATCATATTTACTAGTTTCTCTCATCTAAATTTGATATTTTTTCAGTTACTTCAACAAAACTTCCCAAGCACATTTAACAGGTTGTTGAACTGCCATAAATCTCAAACTTGGATTCATCAGTAAATAGGACTCTTTTCCAGTGATCCACTGTGAAATGCTGGTATGTCTTAGCCCATTCCAAGTGTTTAGCCTTGTTTCCCTTCCTGAGGGAATTGCAAGCTCCATTATTGTTCAGTGAAAATGGTCAAAATATGTCTTATGTTTAAGGAAGTTTTCCTTCCGAACAGCTAGTTAGCTAATTTTGAAGCAGGAGTGCACATGATTGGATCACTGTTTAATATCACCAAAGTATGGTGATAAAAACTAAATGAACATATACAAACCCAATTCCAAAAAAGTTGGGACAGTAGGTAAAATGCGCATAAAGACAGAAAGCAGTGATTTGTAAACTGTCTTTTACAGGTATTTAATCGAAAACAGCACAAAGAAGAGATAATTAATGTTTTACCTTATCAACTTCATTGATTTTTGTAAATATACGCTAATTCCTAATTTGATGCCTGCAACACATTCTAAAAAAGTTGGGATGGGGCAATGTAAGATTGGGAAGTTTGTGGAATAATCAAAAACACCTGTTTTGGAACTTTCCACAGATAAACAGGTGAATAGGTAACAGGTGATGAGCATTATGAAAGGCTCAGTCGTTTATGAGCAAGGATGGGTCGAGGTTCGCCACTTGGCTAAAAACTGCGTGAGCAAATAATCCAACAGTTTAAGAACACTTCTCAAAGCACGATTGCAAGGAATTTACAGTCCATAACATTATCAAAAGATTCAGAGAATCCGGAGATATGCGTCAAGGGCAAGGCCGAAAACCAATATTGAATGCCTGAGACCTTTGAGCCATCAGGCGGCATTAAAAACCGACATGCTTCTGTAATGAATATACAGTAACCACATGGGCTCGGGAATACTTCGGAAAACCCTTGTCAGTAAACACAGTTCATTGCTGAATCTACAAATACAAGTTAAGACTCTACTACTCAAAGTGGAAGCCATATATCCATGGCCAGACTTATGCACGGGCTAACCTGGGCTGTAGCCCAGGGCCCCGTGCAAAATGGGGCCCTCAAATTAATCAAAACCTATGAATAAATATTTATGTTTTCAGTCCAACGATTGTTCAGATTGTCTAAGTTCAATACTTCGTTTAAAGACGTGTTTTGATTTGCTTAATTGTACGTCACATTTGGCTTTTGTTGATTGGTTTAAGTTTTGCCAAAGGGAGGGTTATGTTATGTTGTTTCTGTTATGTTGGATAACAGAAAATATGAAAGTGGAGCGCAAAAAAAAGAAAAGAAAAAACTAAAATAAAAGGAGGCGCGAGAAAGAATTTCAAAACTGAATTTAAAAAAAACAACATTTTAATTGAGGGTCAGTGACGATGTAACTCCAGCTGCGGTACTATCATCATGAACCTCTCCTCAGACTGGCGCATGCAGCGCGGGAGGTTCATCAGCTAACCTTGCCGAAGCTAATCTGTGTGTGGGCTACGTAGCGGGTGAGGTTCGGTTAAGATGGTGGCATGGTGTCTGTTTTAGTGTTGTGGTTACTTTGTCAAATTTGCTACAGTAACCGTGGTCTTATATATTTTTTGCTTGCCATGCTAATCTCTGTTTTCTTTTTCTCTATAATACACAGGCTCGCACACACACACACCTTGCTCACCTTTGCATTCCTGTGTTGTGATGGCAATTAATTATAACTTTAAACTCTTTCATTGCATGTGCTTCTCTCTGTTTTGCTGTCCATAAGGGTTGGCATTGCCTCTCTCTGTCCTTCTCTACTCAGTGACTACTTGCTGTTTGATGTTGTAGATTCATGACCCACCACCCTAAGTCCGCTCCAGCATATATCAACAACATCCAGAAACGCCGCCGACTTCTCTGGGCTTAAGCTCAACTGAGATGAACTGACGCAAAGTGGAAACGTGTGCTGTGGTCTGACGAGTCCACCTTTCAAATTGTTTTTGGAAATAATGGACGTCGTGTTCTCTAGGCCAAAGCGGAAAAGGACCATCCCGATTGTTAACAACGCAAAGTTCAAAAGCCAGCATCTGTCATGGTATGGAGGGTGTGTTAGTGCTAATGACATGGGTAACTCTCACTTCTGTGAAAGCACCATTAAGGCTGAGGGGTACATGCGCATTTTGGAGCAACATATGCTGCCATCTAGACGACGTCTTTTTCAGGGACGTCCATGCTTGTTTCAACAAGACAATGCCAAGCCACATTCTGCACGTGTTACAACAGCGTGGCTTTGTAGTAATAGAGTGCAGGTACTAGACTGGCCTGCCTGCAGTCCAGAGCTGTCTCCCATTGAAAACGTGTGGCAAGAATTGAGGCTGTTTTGAGAGTAAAGGGAGGCCCTACCCAGTATTAGTATATTAGCACCTAATAAAGTGCTTGGTGAGTGTATCTGGTCTATGGTGTGAATGCAGGGTAAGTCACAGCACCTACAAAAAAAACTGATAGTCTGAAAAATATGGTATGTATACTCTGACTGGTATGACATAACTATAAGAAACAGGTAACACAAACTATACATGTCAAATGGTTGCTTTAGCTTACAAGGGCCATCAGGGGAAAAGTGACATCCTATACCTATAGTGACACCTGTTTCATCGTGCTTCTATACAGGACATTTGTGCAATGCCAGATGGGGTCTCTTTGTATTTTTGTGAGGTTTAACAAACCCGTCACTGCAGCTGCTCTGGTGAATAGATATTGTGTTAAGGTTAGGTTAGTCTGGGAGTACGGGCAGTTTATGATATGTGGTGAATGGACTTGGGATGATCTTCTCTGGCAATACAGGGGTCAGTCGCATAACGAGATACCGAGATGGATGCATTAGAGAGAACTTTAGGTCACACCTTTTCTGTGATGGCATGAGGTATCTCATCATACCACCTTAACATGTGTGAAGTGAGGAAGTGCTCAATTTAAATGGTTCCGTGAAGCTGCCAGCTATTAAATACGGTGGAAGAGCAGCCCCTCACCGACACTTGCGTCTAATATTGAAATAAGCTTATGCGGTGAGGTAGACCCTCTCATTCTATCACACAACCAGGGTTAGTAGGGTTTGTAAGCTAAAGTTTTATGATTGTTAAATGTGTGCTGTTTGGCCACTGTGATTAAAGTATAACACATTCTGAATTATGTTATAATGCAGTCACATTTTGGGTTGGATTCGGACAATTTTAGTTTACTTTTGCCTGTTTGCTTTCCAGCCTAATGATGTGACTGTGTAAAATAATCTCTTTCCCTGCAGTCACTAAACACATCCAGCAGAGAGGAGTGCCTCATCAGTGAATGCAGGTTATAGAGTGGCGTTAAATACGCTGCTTCATTGAAGCTCTTGAGTCAAATCCAAACATTACCATACCTAAAGAGTTAATCCCTCAACCTAGTGTGGAATTCCCCCCCTGAGTTTATCATTTACCGTGACTGAGAAAAGCAACAGCGAATCTGCCTTTTTATTGATTTTTGCTGTTAACATGAGAAAACAAGTGGACTTCCTTATGCATTGGCTCACCCAAACTGCTCGCATTATATTATAACCCATTTCCTATAAAAGCACAGCACCACAACTAGTCTGCTAATGTTTCTCAATAAGCTACAATGTCTTCTAAAAGAAGACACTGCAATAAAGTTTTATATAATTCACAGCAGAGGACTGACTTTTGAAGAGGACCGAAGGGGCATGGACCTATATTCATCATATACCGCAAAGTTTGTTAAGTTCTTCTTCTTATTGTTGTTGTTATCATTTCATTTTTATAGCAACAATTAGGGCTGGTTTATTATAATTAATTCATTCAATATCCTGCTATAATTTTCTGCATCGATGGGCAACTACCGACGTGCATAATCATAAAAACATTTCTATTATTTTAAAATGGCATATATAGTCTACACTTACACTTACAGCACTACTTTATGTAATATTGTTTACATTAGTAACTTCACTGTAGTATGCTACACAAGCCGTGGATGGATAGGATGACAAGAATCTACTTAACTGGCTATTCGATTTTATAAATTATGAGTTATAAATGTGGCCCAGCTCTGTTTAGTGACGTGTGGGCCATATTATCATTGTAACATGTGCACTAACTCTGCCAGAAGTGCACTAACTCTGCCAGAAGTGCACTTTTCGGCATGCTATCTAGTGGCTTATTTAACCTTAGGGCTATCACTCTTCCATACTTCTAACACTTACAAAATGTTTTAAAGTTCTTACATTATTTTGTGTAAACATCTTATGGTACGATGTTGGCTAGAATTAGCATAAGCAAATTTTTTGTTAATTTTTATTTTGCTCATAAGCCAGTGTCGATGAAGCCCATCACATGACTATGAAGTTATAAGGGCGGATCCTGAATGTGGGACCAACCGGTGGAGAATTAATTTGATAGTTTTTTTTTCTGTAGGCTGTTTCCTCCTACACTTCTGTTTTTATGGCACTGTTTACCGACCTGCTGTCTTATCTGCATGCTCACTTCTTGGGCCGTTTGCTTCATAACTCGAGATTCGGTTCAGTTCGGGTCACATCGAGCCATTAAACAGCACAGATCAGCCTGTAGAGACGCATATTGAGAAGCAGTGGTGAAGCTCCGGATCTCTCCTGATGGCTTTATGCGCTGTGTGCTGCACTCTGCCTCTGCTGATATGTGCAGGTGAGCATTTATTCATTATTCTGCGTTACTGCCTGAAAGGCCATGCACACTTTATTATTCCCGTACTCGCTGAAAATGTATCCAGGGGCGGTCTTTGCACTAGGCAACAGTAGGTAGCCGCTTAGGGCCCCCATGAGCCAAGGGCCCCATGAAAATACAAATGAGATATATGTATTGATGTTAAGGAAACTATTTCGAAATATATATACATATACAAAAGGCTGTTATAAGGCTGTTGCTATTGTAGCTTTTATTTTCAGTGATGTCGATGCAGCCCCCCAGTCATGGTTGTAATGGACCATTCCATATTGTTACTTGATGACGCAACTACGTGAAGACAGACAGCTACGAGCAAGGCAATCAAGCGTTAGGCTACAGTGAGGAGAGGAGGCTCTTCGGTGGGATTTTTTTGGGGGACGTTGAAGGGGGAAAAAATGAAAACATAGTGCTACCCACTGTTAATATAGATACACTAGTTCAAAAGTTTGGAATCACCCGTCATATTTTATGAACTGTCTTCTACAATGTAGTAGATCTAATATATATCTAATATAAACCAGTCACTAAAAGGTATTTTTAGAGGGTTTGTTTGGTATTTAAAGTATTTTAGTAAAAAGTTATTTAAAAGTCATTAAAAAAGTGAAATGATAAAAATGTAATGATAAAGCAGAAATGACTATAAATGGAGAATTCCAGTATATTATTTAAATTTCCACTTCAAGATTTGATCACCGCTTTCCATTTTAAAAAAAGACGCATTCTGGATATTAAATGTTTATATTAACATCATCTTGATGCTGTAAAATGGTCATCATCATTTTGGAGTTATAATTCTGGACACGTGATGTTTTACAGCTTTCTACAAATGATTTGAAACCTAAAGTGCATAAACACTAGAATCATTTTAGAATAATTGTATAGATCAGAAACTAAATGGAGTTTATATTACTGAAAACATTGATTTGAAACTTTTGAACGGCTAGTGTATCTCTGACAGTCAACACCCCAGTGTACAAAAGCAGACTGGACAAGTCGACCGAGGGAAAACCGAGGTAAATACTTGTGGTTGAAGGAGGGGGACACATTCCTGTCTTTTGCTTCGGGCACCAAAATCACTAAATCGGCCCCTGAATATATTGATAGACCAAGAGTTAGAGGCCCAGCTGAACAAAAGGCAAAGAGTTTAAATATTTTTTTTTTTAATTCTATTTAATACTCATTTGCTTTTGTAAACTCTGTGGTTACAACACTGACTGAACATGGGAGAACTCTTTACTTTGTTCTCTGCTGCACTTCCAAAGACGAGGAGTTTTGAGCTCAGGCTGATATTGCAGTACGGACAGTAACTGAAGTTGGTAGTAAGATGATTTTGGTACGTGTTTATTACAGTACAGACTTATGTACAACCCAATTGTACTTTATGTATACTTTATATACAGTCGCCTACTGTGCAAAAGTCTTGGGCACATGTAAAGAATTACTGTAAAGCGAAAATGCTTTTAAAAATAATGAAATTAAAGGTTCCTGAATATTAAAAAAAAAATACTATAAGAGCAGTGAACAATAAAAAACTAAAACAAAGTAATTGTCTTAGGCACATTGTCGTGCAGTTTTATAAGGAAATCGGCTGGTAGGTTGTTCCTAGAATCTTGAACAACTTGCCACAGTTCTTCGGCAGACTTTGGCTCTCACTGGTTTCTGTTTCTGCAGGTAAAATCCCAGACAGCCTTGATACCCCTACTCGCACGCTTTTCTTTCTACTAACTCCTCTCTAACAGGGTTTTAGCTTTATGGTGTTCCTAGATCATGGCCCATTTGTACTAACGTGAGAATATGCTTTTCGATAGAGACTACAAAGCACTTAAGATCTGTTTCTCTGTAAGTGTCTCTGGATAAGGACGCCTGCTGAAAGCTGCAAATTTAAATGATTGTTTTTATCTAAAAAGTGGTCTATTACTTAATATGTTGCTTTCTTTAGTGATTTACAGAATTGACATTTTTTGGAAAATTATGGAAAATTCTCTCATTTCTAATGACATAACTAATGCAGAAGACAAAATAAACATCTCAGACAAAATGTATTTAAAACATGTTGCACAGTACTGTGTATATATAGTATACATAAAGTACAATCATTTTATCCTTCTAAGCAAAACTATACGAAGCCTAGTTTATTATTATTTTTATTATTATTATTATTATTATGTAACGTTTGTGTCAGGAGGCGTAGAGAGAAATCAGACGGCAGGCAAACAGATCTCAAGCAAAACGTTATATTTATTCAGAGTCCTTTTCAGGTGAACGCTTTTCAGCGTTAAAGTGGCGAAACCCAAAAGAAATCACTCAACGGATCTGGGTTTCGCCGATGCGGAAGTGCTCCTCTTTATCGCGCCTTTTGTCTCCGCCGGTAGCTCCTCTCTCGGCAGCGCGATCTCTACTGCAGGCGGAAAGAAACATGTATAGAGATCCGTTAATCCTTCACAGGTGCGAGCACTTCCGCGATTACCTGTCACCTCGCGATGACCCCGCTCTCTCCTGCAGCCGCCGACGCTTGGCCACGCCCCCTCTGCCACATATTATTATTATGTGTGTGTGTTTTCTGTTAAGTTATGTAGTTGACTGTTTATTTTTTTGTACCTTGCTGTGTTGCTTTCTGTCAAATGTTATCTTTGTTGTTGGTGTCTGTACTGGAAACATGCTAAAGCTGTCTGTTCTGTTGTTTTCTACACTGCAAACACTGGTGACCCATATTTATTTTCTCATGCAGGAGTATGTTTTGGCCAAGAGGTGTTATTGCCAGACAGGCTGAATGGACAAGATGGGTTGGACATAGTGTTTACCCCAATCAGAATTCCTGCTCCCCCATATATCATAGTCAAATGGAGTTTTAATGGGACTAACATTATTCGAGCACATTCTGGTGGAACTGTTATAGCGCCAGAATACACTGACAGAATCAGTCTGGACAACAACACTCTTGCTCTGGAGCTCAGGAGACTGACTGAGAGGGATACTGGAGAATATTCTCTGTCTGTAGACACTGCTGAAAAAACTTTCACAGGAGTAACTTCACTGCAGGTGTTTGGTGAGTAAACAAAGCCATGTTCTTTAAGGTTGAAAAGCACGCAGATATGTACTGCATTACACCTTCACAGCAAAATCTCAACATACAGCTTTACAATCCTATAACATTTTCTTTTTCATATTAATCTTGCCATATATGAGTACAAGCCCGAGTGTGGTTGTTCTGGCTGTTTCAAGATCAACGAAACATAATTCAACAACTAAACTAAATATTCTAAAACACATATCTAAAGTAGGCAGAATATTGTCAAGTCGGACTTTCAAAATATTGTGTCAGATTCAGAATGTTAATTTTACAGTAAATTTACTATACAATATATTATACAACATACCGAAACTGTAGAGTTTAGAACCTTTTTGGTCACAAGTTTCTGTAACAATCATCATATGAATAATAGGCTACATTACCACTGGACCAGAACAGTTGTGTCATTGTCCACTTCACTTGTGTCAATACATCCTCTGCTTCCATGTTGCAATAAAACTGCTCTTTTAAAGGATTGTTAAAATGCGGTGTACTAAATCATTACCAGGGTGGCCACCAAAGCTGAGTTATGTACAGTGCCCTCCAGAATTATTGGCACCTTTTGTAAAAATGAGCAAAAATGATTGTATTAAATAAAAATGACACACAATAATTACAAATTCATACTCAATCAATAGGATAAACTACTTACCTTTGCTCTAACAAATATTATTCTGATAGGAATGTTTTTTTAATTTATTTTTTATAATAGTATTTTCTCTCTAAAACATGTTGCACAATTATTGACACCCCCACGTATAATTAAAATTAATGCAAGTAAATTGGCGTCCATTAAAAAATTCTGTTACTTGTAAATTGCTCTTAGTCCCCAGAAACGCTGTTGTCTTTGAACATTTCCTGTTTTCCTGGGGTATAAATATGAGGTTGCACATGTGTAAAACTCCTTTGTTATGCATCACCTGGTGGAGCTTTCAACAAAAAAGAGATGGTTGTTGATCTGCACAAGTCAGATAACAGATATATAAATTACAGAAGCATTTAAAAATATTTAAAACACAAATATACACAACCATGGCCATGATACAAAAAAGTCTGAAAAAGCTGAAAATCATGAATCTCACTAAGTACCAGGATATTTTACCGCAAAACCTTGTTACCTCTGCCCGGAGGTTAAGACTTGGCTGTAGATAGATCTTTTAACAAGACAATGACCCCAAATAAACATCCAAATCAACACAGAAATGGTTTAACATTGAACATAAAATCAGTGTTTTGGGATAGCCATCTGGATTTAAACCTGTGGTCTAAATTAAAGTGTGAAGTCCACATGCACAAACCCAAGAATATGAAGTAGAATAAAATGTTCTGCATGGAGGAGTGTCCAAGATCCTCTACAAGTGTCTCCAACCTTTTTAGACATTACATGAAGAGACTCTGTGCTGTTATTCTCTCCAGCTTTTCCAAATTTTAATAGTGCCAATAATTTTAAAAACAGTGTTTTGCAGAAAAATTTGCACTAACCTTAACCTTAACCTTTTGTGTTGGAAAAAAATATTGTGTTAAAAAAAAAAAAAAAACATCCACATACATTTAAGCTCATAATATAACTCTTTCCATGTGTTATTGTTTTTATATGTTCATCTTTAATTATTTTCATGAAGGGTGCCAGTAATTCTGGAGGGCAATGTACATGTATGGTGAAAGAGCGACCGTGTGACTAATAAGCAATAAATATAAGCCTACACGATTCTTGCTTGCAAAGCCATATCAAGGCAATATCAAGTTAAATGAAGCCTTATATGACAATTTATAAATAAGATTTATAAATAAATCAACTAAAGAGCCAATTACTGTCGGGTCTTTGCCTGGCAATTCTGACTTGTAAGAGGATTCTTCTTTCATCATTAAACTAGACTGGAAACTCCAAATAGAATTACTAAGTAACGTTTATTATTATTTGAAACATGGAAGCATATTTGAGGCACAAAAACAGTATAATTTACTGGTTACAGACGATATGACGTTTAAGAAATCAATAAATTTGGTGGAATTTCCGCTTCAAAGATTTGCTTCTTTCCTTTATTCATGTTGCATTCTCGGAGTCTGCTGCTGATTCGCTCAGTCTGCGACTGTACCATTCATAAAGATTTTCGTCCTTGTCATGAATGGCCACCAGCTCCCTCATTCTGAACATTTAGTTTTTAAAATTTCAGTTCACGCACTTTGTCGGTGTAGTTTGGCAAGATCAGATGACCGTGTCTTACGAAAACAAAATAGTCAGAAACTGTTGAGTCTTGGCAGGGGCGGTCTTTACACTAGGCAACAATAGGCAGCCACCTAGGGCCCCCATGGGCCAAGGGCCCCATGAAAATACAAATGAGATATATGTATTGATGTTAAGTAACTTATCCCGAAATATATATACATATACAAAAGGCTGTTATAAGGCTGTTGCTATCGTAGCTTTTATTTTTAGTGATGTCGATGGAGCCCCTCCCCCAGTCATGGTTGTAATGGACTATTCCATATTGTTACTTGATGACGCAACTACGTGAAGGCTGCAGTGAGCAGAGGAGGCTCTTTAGTGTAATTTGTTGTGTGTTGAAGGGGAAAAAATGAAAAGAAAGTTTTCAGAGTGGAGCAGAAAAATGCAAAAAGAGGGAGGAAAACAAATATTTTGTTGCTACGCTCCCAAAGCTGAATTCGTTTTTTCAGTGAGAACAGAGTGCTTCCTGGGCTCATCTGATTGAACATAGTGCTACCCACTGTTAATATAGATACACTCACGTTCAAAAGTTTGGAATCACCTGTCATATTTTATGAACAGTCTTCTACAATGTAGAAGATATAATATATATCTAATATAAACCAGTCACTAAAAGGTATTTTTAGAGGTTTTGTTTGGTATTTAAAGTATTTTGGGAGAAAGTTACTTAAAAGTCATTAAAAAAGTGAAATGATAAAAATGTAATGATAAAGGAGAAATGACTATACATAGATAATTCCAGTATATTATTTAAATATCTACTTCACGATTTGATCACCGCTTTCCAAAAAAAAAGGCATTCTGGATATTAATGTTTATATGAATATGACTCTTGATGCTATAAAACTTTCATAGTCATTTTGTAGTCATCATTCTGGACACATCATGTTTTACAGTTTTCTACAAATGATTTGAAACGAAAGTGCATAATATATCACTGAAAACATTGATTCCAAACTTTTGAGCAGCGACCCCAAACTTTTGACCGCTAGTGTATGTGTTAGATTGAATGAATGGATAGCACACTAATTAGGCTGGTAATGACACAGGTTACTCTGATGTATGATTAGATGTATTCTGATAGCTGCTGTGTAAAATAATTCAACAATGTTAAACGATTCTAAAACGCAAAATGTTATGCCTGCGAAATTGACGCAACTATGGTTTGATATGCTTTATGTAATGTCAGGGAAAACAAGCTGTTTTCCCTGACTTGTCCCTCAGTTTTATAACAGTTCCCCATGCTGGTTTAAAAATATATACTGTATAAATCCCTACAAGATTGTAAGACTTTTGCCAGTTTCTTTTTCTGAATCCCAAATAAGAGTCTGAGACGAGTGAACAAACAAATGACACGACACAGGTTAAGAGTTACTAAAATAAATGTTGTTTATTGGACTAATAAGGAAAAAAGAATGAGCTGGAAATGTGTATGTTTAACTGAATGTTTTCAGCAATTCTCAGAGAAAAAAATGAATTCATTACGAGATACTTAAAATTCAGTGTAAGATGGAAATGAACGGTGTTAGCTGTGTTCTTCCCCCTTTCTTCTCCCTTTTTCCCTTACTTCCCCCTCCCACCAACACTATTGTTGTTGCGGTTATCTCTACCGCAGAGACTGCACCGCATATTCAGCCCCATCACATCCGCCAGCCACAATCACACACAACCTGCACCTGCTCCACTGGCCTTCCACCGTCCTTTAGTGCCCTGAATGCCAGACTCTTATTGGAGTGCTGCATAAAAACAAAATAATTATTGGAGCGTGACTAATGATGTAGTAGACTAGAATGTGATTTGGCTAATTGGTGTCAGATACATGCTGCAAGGTTCAGTTCCAGTTGACTAAAACATTTGGGGAACATCAGGGTCAAACACTGTTCAGGTCCATGTGTCAATATAAACATGATCAAAACTGAGGTAGGTGTAAATGACTGAAGGGCTTTGACTACACAATTCAAATAACTCAGATGACTTAAAACCTTCAGAACAAGTGGTGATACAGTACAAATGGAGAACACAAATTTTAATTTAAAATATGCTGAAACAGTCATTGTCCTTGAAATTCTAAGACAAGTCCAAAGTCTTTAATGAGGATGACAACACATTGTTTACCTATGCTAACACAGTTTTGTGTATGTCAGGGCCTCCTGGGCTTTTCCATGGCTCTGTCTCCTTCTCTACCAAGACAACACACTTGGTCTGGGTTTCCCCCATAGGACAGCAGTGGGAGGTGTTGGAGGGAGGGCAGATGAAGAAAATGATGTCGCATTTCACCCATGATGTTCTCCTGGAATGGATCACTGGTGTACTGCCACAAACATGACAGCTACTGTCATGCTTGGTCTCTGTGACATGTACAAGCCAGTAATTGAGCTTCACCTCTTCTGTCCCTGCTGCCTATGTGGTCTGTCTGAGCAAGGTCTAGTCTCATAATCACTTCTCTTCCTTTTTCTTGTCCTCACAAACACACTCTGCACTTAGACAGAGGGGAAGAAAAAGCAACATGAATTTCAGGTAAAGGTAATGAGACAGTTCTCTACTGTAGAGAATAGGGTGATGCAAGCAAATATGATAATCATCTATACTCTTAGAAATAAGGTTCCATCTAGCACTGTAAAGCACTGCTCCATCTGGGGGAACACTTAAGGGTTCATAGAACCCCAAAACAGTTTTTTTTTCTTTTTTTCTTTCAGAAAAAGCTTCTCACTCTTAGAAAAAAAGGGTTCCTCAAGGGTTCTTTGGATATTTCATTGTTCTTTGCTTTCTAAAGTAGTTTTACTTGGAACCCTCTCTGATAGGGAAACACTTTGTTGTAGGATTCTACATAGAAGAGTAGAGAGAGGGAGAGAGAAGAGTTTCCCTAGAGAGACAAGCCAAATAACCCTAAAAGGCTCTA
>JAOUQW010067144.1:0-13880 GCA_028565825.1 Olivaichthys viedmensis
CTGGACAGAGTTTTCCTGACATCCGCTGTGGTCAGACAGATTACCTGGTCGGTGGGAGGTGGGGTGGTCTTCCTCGCTGGCTTGTTGTTCTGTGCTTCAAATCGTGTATAGAAATCATTTAGTGTATTTGGGAGCAGGACATTATCATCGCAGACCTGTGATGTCATTTTGTAGTCTGTGATGGCCTGAATACTCTGCCACAAACGCCGTGTGTGAGTATATTTTACAGTAGGTTACAGGTTTACTGTATGAGCCTACATGATTTTACATTAAGGATGTGGCTAGAAGTTTTGTTAAAACATTAACATGGTTTCTTTCGATCAAAGGTGCAAAGACATCATCTACACACTCAGGCACAACTCATCCAAGTATTCTAGAGTTTATTAAAATACTGCTGTATAGAGAGAACAGTCTAGCACTTTACAATAAAAAAACATTCACACAAATGTGTGAATCCTGAAATGCTTCAGTTGACCAGCTTTGCTGATTTGGTTATATTGTGATTTTCAATGACTGTCCAGGGTAATGTTAGCATTGCATTTTTGTAGGTGTTGGTACATTTGGTTAATGAGGGTTGAGTAGGGGTGAGGCTAGAAATCCTGGGCACTCTGAGCTGCTTGCCTTCTGCTGGCATACAAGAGCGCGCACAGTCTCCCGTAGGTTCCTCCCATAATCCACTGACGTGCCAGCTCCAGAGTCTGCTTTGCTCCTCCGTGCCTTGTGCTCTTCTCCCCAACGTGACGCAACTGCGTCACAGGCCAACGGTAGCACTCAACCCGGCATCAGCTGTCTGTTTTCTGCTTTGGGGTACTTGCATGAGAAAGCCGGTTAAGATAACCCACTGTACTTTGGGGGATGGTGGCACTAAAGTACCAGTTCCACACAGAAAACCCAATACACATCTACCTCTTTTGTATCGAACCCCCATTCCAACAAACAGGGGATTCCTTTACACAAATGTCACAAATGTATGCAAATGCACACCGCTCAGGCACACCGCCGTTACAATATTAACAGCAATAAATTATACCACGTGACACAAAATGTATGTGGCAATAAAGTGATTTTCTTGTCAAAAACATTTCCACTATAGATCTCGCAACATTTCACATATCGACAAACAATTTCAAAGTTAAAAGAAAAAAAGTTTTGTTGATATATGTAAAATATTACAGATAAATGCCATTTCCATTGCTTAAATCGGCAAACATTTCAATTCGCTAAAACATTTTGCGCATAAACTTTCTTGGCTGGAAACCTGGCTAGTGATTGGGGAGCCTTTACTAAACATAATAAATTTGTCACTCAGGCTAACTATTGTTAAGCCTCTTCCTAAGAATCTTGACCCCTCTGATCTCTCCAATTACTGTCCAATCTCCAACGCACCTTATCTATCTAAGATTTTTCTCACCCAACAGCTCTGTTTTTTTTAAAGTAGGAATAACAAGCAGGATATGTTTCAGTCTGGTTTACGGACGCATCATAGTACAGAATCAGCGCTGGCTAAAGTGCTGAATGGCCTAGTGCTCGGCTCAGATTGTGGATAATGTTTCTGTTTTGGTATTGTTGGACTTAAATTATTAGCACGTATTGTGCAGCATTTGATACTACTGATCATAATATTTTAATGGACAGGCTTGAAAACCCGGTCGGGTTAGACAGACAAGTTTGCGCCTGGTTTAGATCTCACTTGACAAACGGATTCCAGTTTGTTGGAGTTATTGAAGATTCTTTAGAGCCTGAAAAGTGCAATAGGGTGTCCCACAAGGTTCTGTTTTAGGCCCCCTATTAATTTCCCTTTATATTCAGCCCCTTGGACATGATAGACTCAACCTTGCCTCCCAACAGCCCTGAAGTCCCAGTAGCATCTCCTAACAGCATGAGCCCACCAACCCCATGCACTGCAGCGTCAACCTGTCCTTCCATGGCTCCACCTCTGTTTCTGCTTCCGGCTCCATATCTGCTTACAGCTCCTTCTCTGTTTTTACTCCTGACACTAGCTTAGGCTCTGTCTCTATTCCTACCTCATGGCTTTGTGTCAGACCCAGTGTCAGACCCAGTGTCAGACCCAGTGTCAGCCTCTGCTGATGGCCCTGATCCTGAGGCAGAGTCAGGATGTCCCAGTGAGTGTGAGTGGAGAGGTGGTTTATATGCATGGGCGGTAATGCAGGACAGGTGATACTGATCAATATGAGGGTGAACGTGAACGGAAAAAAATGGAAGGGACAGGGGATGTGGGCGTGACCTGGCGCTGGGGATTCTGGGAATAGGGATTCCCAGGGAGCGGGACGAACGTGACAATCCTGAACTTATAACCTGCCCTGGAGCAAGGTTAGGATTAAATTTGTCTATGAATGAAATACTATAATAATAATAATGATTATAATAATGATAAGAAAAAGAAGAAGAAGAAATGGTACAAAAAATCTTTGGAGATTTATCATAACTGATCATATAGAACAATTAAGGAAGTACAGAGGAGTACAATCACGCAAAAAAAACGTTTTTAATGATAAACATCTTTTAAGTTGTAAATGTCATTTTCCAATATATATAGGCTGGAATCACAACTAGTTATTTGATATAACTTGACCTCATGATTATTAATTCTTTATTTTTCAGAACACAGAATTTTTTTATTATAGTAGAGCCCTGTAGGTTTCAACCAAACAAATTAGAATCCCATGGTAATGGCAGATGAGTCGTAGAAATCTACAGATCGGCGTCTTCTCCCGAGGTCTCCATTGCATGGCTGAAAGAAAAAATAAAACTTAAACATTAGGAGAAGGGATATTTCAGGGACTTCTCCTATGATGCATGAATCGTAATTGCATAACAATCGTAATTGCGTATTGCATAATGCAATTATGCGGCTTTTCTGAATACTCCAAAACATCTTTTTTTTTCTTATCTGTTGGAAAACTCACCAGTGCACATTCACCTGCCCCCAGCAGACACAGGTGGATCTGGCAGTGCAGGTAGATATTGTTAGAGAAGCCAGTGAACGTAAACATCCTGAAGGAGAAGTGGCTATATGTGGAGACGCCGTTCTGCAACACCTGCACTGTGCCATCAGCAGGGTTGGGACACCTGAAGACAGAAAGAAGAGTTTGTAAAGAGTGGGACCACTGAAGTTCTGGAGTACTTGTGAAACCTGCACTTACATTTATTACATTGTGAGTTATCTATTCTGATCCGTATGATACATGCAACTTCCTGGTCTTTCTCTTACTCGTTAGTGATCAGGTCCCAGCGAATGGAATAGTCGATCTCGTTGACTGGAGTGGCCCAGCAGCTGTCCAGCACAAGGGCGATCTGATCGTTGTCAAATTCCTCCACTTTCACAGCTATGTAGATCTGGTGGTTCACTTCTAGTGTCACATTGCCGGAGTAAGGATGCAGGAATGAAGAATCGGGATACGGGATCATCTTAATGTGATATATGCCTTCAGTAGACAGCTCCTTGCTGATCTGACTGTAAACAGAAATACATGTATGTATCTAACATCTAAAGAACCTTTAGTGGGAAAAAAACATTAAGTATTTAGTTCATAGGAAATTGTGGTGCTGGTGCTAGATTTGTACCTTCCTTTGGCTTCGAATGCCATGGGCATGGAGATGCTCTGAATGAGTGGATACGCACAGGCAAAGCCAATGTTCAGCCCGCCAGCACGACTAATCACACTTAGCCCGTCAGTCGTCCCAACGTTGTTCTTAAAGACGATGTGTGTGCCATTACTCTTAAGAAACACAGACAAAATTCTATATGGATAAATTTGTTTTGAAAATTGCATGACTTGCTTTAGAAATCTAAAAAAAATCTCACTAATGAAATTATGCAATATAGAAACTCATCATAAAACCTTAAAAATATAAAATACTGAGACAAGCCACTAAACTGAAAATCAGGTGTGGCATTTTGAGTATAAAAAGGCCTGGAATACAACACACTGCAAAGTTTCTATTAACTCGAATAAATCGTAAAAAGGTAATTTTTCTTGACAAAAATGCAGGTAATGTGAGTTGCTTTTGTTTAAAATTATTGAATATGGCATGACTAAAAATTGTATTTAAGTCTTCAGAAAAGGACAGTAAATCAAATATGTGGGGCAAAGACAGACATCCAAAAAAAATCACACATGGGATGTCATAAAATAAGGATCACTAAAATAAAATCTGTAATATACATATTATTATTATTATTATTATTATTATAATAATACAGTGCTTAAAGTTTGAAGTCAATATAAAATATATAAATATTCCTCTTAGGTATATCATATATTTCTTTGGCGAGTGCTCATTTTGTACCTCCAGAGTTGTTCCACACATGGTTGCATCACTGTCAAAATGGAACACCAGCCTGCTATTTTCGACTTCCCCTTTGCAGTTGTGGTCGTTAAGGTGAAGATACTCTGGAGAAAATCCGGCTTCAAAGAGCTGACAGCGGGACAGAGACAATGTCCCAGTACTGCCATCACATGTTTCAAGGGCATCTGAGAAAAATCAACAGAGGCAGAGAACTGTGAAAATGGCTCCAGGTAACTTCTACCAGCACATAAAGCATGGACTTACAATTTGCATTTTAGCACAAATGTTTTATATTAGAAACTTGGCCCAAAAGAAAGATCAATGGAAATTAAAATGAAATAAAGAAATTTGTACATCTGAAGTTCAAAGGTATGGAATATAGGATGCAGCAAGGTCTAGTTATTATCCATTATTAACAATATAAATTTTCATCAAAACCCCTTCACATGCTTGGGGAACCTCCTGATGTCATGTGTGTGCACGCATAGGAGTTCAAATAACCAATGATGGGAACGTGACAGCGAATAAAATCACCTTTCATATTTGTTTCCTTTCCCAAACAATATTAAACAATTAAACACACTTTATTGAGAAGATAAACCTAATTTAACTGTTGCACCGACATGACAAAAAGTAGAGCAGGAAATCATTAATTTACAAAGCACTTCATGATGAGTGACCAGGATAGCTCTTGCAACGCAAAACGCAACTTGATATGGCCACAATATGCGTAACGAAGAGATAAATTTGTTAATAAATCCCATCAAAATATTATACAGGGGTGCATTTCAACCTCAGCTAAAAAAAAAACCATAATTTGGGAAACAGTAAGACAAAAAGCTTACTGGTGAACTGCTGATAAAGCCAAAAAGTTGGCAAGACTTAAGAAGGAGAAAAAATAAAATGCAAGCCACAACAACGAGTGGATAACGACTGCAGAGAAATTCGTACAATAGACACTCATGTCAGAACAAGTAGCCGGTGTGGATATGGCTTATATGCAATTACATTCCAGAGCTTACACCCTAGTGAAACCAGTTCAGTAGGCCTCCAGCTCACATGTAGTATTATTATTACTATTATTATTGTTTGTTGTTGTGTGCTCACCGTTTCTGTGACCAGCTATGGCTCCTACGACTTTTGGAACATTGGCAATGTGTGTTGAATTTCTTTGCATGTGGAGAAATTTAAGTATGCGTTTGTGTGCCTTAGCAAAGTATCCAAAACCAGACGCAACACGCGACAACATGAGTGTGTGATATTCTTACTGCAGAAGCTATTGTTGTGTAAAAAGATCCAGTTTCACTTTTGCAGGTATGGAATGGAAATGTTGTGTAGCAGGTTTTAGGTCAGCTTTAGTGTCTTACACCAGAGTAGTAATTAATCTTTGGTTCTGAAATAGTGTTATTCTGTTAGCAAATATTATTTCAGTACGTCTTTTAAGTCTGTGCCACTGTCTAGCCGCTATGCCTGCCGGTAATTTACGCCTGCATTTAGGCTTGTACATAGGATGCTAAATTAGCATACTTCACTGACTCTTCATATGGCTGTATGACTACACTGGGAGAAATAAAAACGTACCATAAGTGTCCCAGTTGGGCCTTGGATTGCTGTCCCCACAGACACAGCCATAAACTCCATTTCTCTGCTTACAAACCTCATCCCAAGAGCAGTTCAGAGTCGTACAGGGTGCTACAAAGAGAGACAAAAAGAAAGACATAATAACCCCTAAGTTGCATTACCAAACTGAGGCTCTCTGAGGGGAGAGGTTTTTAAACACCGGTGCACACAACAAATCCAACCAGGCCTCTCCACTTTTGTAATTGTAATAAATCCAGTTGTCACTATGGAACTGTAATAATATATATAGAGATAGATGTCTCTAGAAATAGAACTATAAAAGATAATCCTTAGATTATCTGTTTGTCATATTATACTTACAGTATCATTTACATTTTAATCATGTCCCAATGTGCCATTGTGCTTAAAACTTGGTTTGAGAATCAGCACGATAACCCAAAGAAACAATAATGGTATATTCACATCTGATTGTAGTGTCAACCCGGAAAGCCCAGCGACCAGGAGTCCCAACATTAGAACTTGAGGAGAGGTTAAAGATCTCTGAATCCGAAATGAAATTAATGCTGCCATCCACTGCCTCATAGCCGGCCTAAAAAGAATAATCAAACAACACGGAAAATACTGTTTACTTCCCATTTTCCTCATCTTCAAATGATTTGCAATATGTTACAGCATTAGAAAAAAGATGCATAAACGTGTTCCTCTCACCAGCCAGTCTTGGTCAGTAGGATCAATGTCGCCATAGTTCAACAGGACAAAAGAGAGATCTCCGCCATTAGAAACCAAGACTGCTTGGAATGTTGCATTCTTAAAGAGGAAAAAAGGATTGTTGTTCAAATTGGGAGATTTGGAAAAAGTAGCTGGATCTTAACTGTGAACCTTTCTTACCCCTGTGTTGTTGGCAAATGACACCATGTTCCAAGTGGTGATGAAGAGCCAGGAAGCATCAAAATTAATCTCAGGAAACATGGCATTAATATCTTCTGTTGCACGTGATATAAGGTGACCGTAGGTGACTTCCTGATAGACAATTCTTTCACCATTTCCAGTTTCAATGTCAGTCCATAGTGGAGCGATGATGTCAGTGCCCAGACTTGGATCGGGACTGGACTCACCAAGTGGCTCAGAGAAACTCAGTAAACCGTTCTTATTCACCTACAGACAGAAATGATTAGAAAAGAAAAGGACAACATGAAACATCAGGTGCAAAATTTAAATAGTGGTTCCTTTCTAACTCGTGTTTTCATTTTATATTGCTTTAAACTGGTGGCTGACCAAAGAAAATAAAAAAAATAAACCTGGCTTACACCTCTCTTGTGTTTTACTGATGGAACGTGTAGTAAGCCAGTATGTAAAACTTGATCTGAATTCGATTTCCCAAAAATCAGAGTAGCACAAGCCATCATCAAGTAACAACAATCATTTCCTTGCTTCTAAGTAGTTAGGCTAACATAAGCCATGAAATAAAATATTTTGGCAAAGAAATAATTGTTTTATGAAAATACTGCAGCCAAATTATATTTAATAATTAATAGGAATATACCATAAATGTTATGCAGTCAAAATGTATAGATCCCTAACTGTGGTTATGACTGGCTTGTTGTCACCACATTCATCCAGGTGTAGCTCTCTTTTTAGCAGTCAGAACTCATTTTACAATGCATTGCTTTGGATATTAACACTTAGCTACATTCAGAATTGACTACGTGGTCTATCATCGTAGCCCTGTTCAAATTCTGCAGCAACAAATTTCATCAGATGTTAACATCCATTAACTAAAAGAAAAGTAATATATAATTTTATCAGGAAGGTTTCTCACATAAATTGTGTTCAGATAGGATCCAAAGTATCGAAATGGCTGTTGTAGTGTTAGTTGGAGAGAACTTCCATTATTAGCAAAAAGGTCAAGCGCTTCTCCTTTCCAGTATGGATAGAAAATATCAGGAACAGAAGGACCTGTAAAATAAAGAGAAAAGTTAAATAAAACTGCTGTAAATATAGAATACTATATAGAATAGTAGTGTTACATGGTTATGAATAAATATGTAATTCAACTCTGCCTCACATCTGCATTATACATGATTTACATTATACATTGCATTATTATTATTTGTTGAATTTTTTTTTTCAACTCTAAGTAGGTAAAAGTTTACCTGGAGGTCCACTGTGAACTTGAAAAGCCCAGCGACCAGGGACATTGACATTACTAGTTGAAGGCAGCTCAGAGGCATCGTTTATTGGAATTGTGACAAAATCGCTATTCTCCATGCCATAGCCGGCCTACAAAGATAAAATTTGAATTAAATACATTCTACACCCATGACAAATGTTTGAGGAGTGAGTTTTACCACAGCTTTTTGGCTATAAAATCTTGACATCCTAAAATCAGCAGAAATATATATGACCATGAAGCTCTTACCAGCCAGTAAGAGGAGGGAATAGAAGGAATGGTCCCATAGTTCATCATGATGAAAGAGAGGCCTTCACCATCTGAGGCCAGGACTACTTGGAGTGATGCAACCTTAGACAGAAGAAAAGTGCTATTAATATTGGCTTCCTTTGGAAGAAATGACTGAATTATAATGATTGACCCTTACCCCTGAAGCATATTCAAGTGGCACACTTTCCCAAGTGGCGACGAAGACCCAGGAAGCCAAGAAGTTAACCCCAGGGAACATTCTATTAATTTCGTCTGTAACTTGTTGTATAAGATTCCCATTTGTGGCTTGCTCGTAGGCAATTTCTCCTATATTGCCCTCAAGATCACACCACAATGGGGCAATGAGATCTCCTCTAGGATGTGGATCAAGTTGGCCATCAGTCATGAATGGAACGAAGAAAGCCACATAACCATCGATACTGAGCTGAGAGAAAAGATTACAGATGAATAAAGTTACACTTAATACAGAGTGAAAGCACATCCATCATCATCCATTATCTCAGAAAACGTTGTGGACATTCAGGAATTTATTTTTACCATTAAAAAATAACAATTTTGACATTAGTGTCATTCTACATAATTTTGACATTATGTAGAAGATTTTCTTTTGTCAGCTGTCGCATAAGAAGTACAGTTGTGCTTCGGTTTGCTTGTAAAAAGTCACATTTATACATGTTTGCATTAAATATATTATCTATCTTAAAATCCAGGAGTAAACAAGTATCAAAAACTATCTACTACTGCAACTCGCTCCTGATAGGCCTTCCATGCGTGCCATCAGACCCCTGCAACTGATCCAGAATGCAGCTGCAATCTCCCCAAATTACTTCCACATCACCCCATTGCTGCGTTCCCTCCACTGGCTTCCTATAGCTGCCCTCATCAGATTTAAAACACCTATGCTTAAAAAAATACTAACTCCCATACTAACTCCTCTCTAAGGTTTTTAGCAAAATAGTATTCTTGGACCCTGGCCTAATTCTACTAGCGTGAGGATTTGACTTAGGAAATCTCCTGTTTTTGTACTTACATATAGTTGAGTGTACAAGTTTTCAGCATATTTGAATGGTTGGTCCAGCTGAATCACTTCATAACCTTCATCACTAAGAAAAGGATGTGTAGCTTCAGGTCCAATTTCAAAAAGAGGTGAATCTGGAAGAAACCGTTAAAAACCAGTATGTCATAACTTGGTATTATTTTTGCACAACTGTGAATGACTCTCCATAAGGACAGCAAAGTTAAAATTGTCATTCTTACTTTATACTGCAGTTAAAGATGAAAGGAAAAGGTAAAAGCAGAGACTGTGGCATCTAGGTATGTATTGTCATGTGTTTTATTGTAATTATATGAATTATATAAGTATTAAACTTATATGAATATGAGTATTAGGAAAGCTGCCTGATTTGTAGTTTTATTTGCCTCCAGTTGCATTGAATGAACACATCTAACATAATTTTGATATGTTGTCAAGTTAGGCCCTTTTTAGCTTCACCCTAAAGTGGCCAGAGGTTTGCCTGCATAGCCTGAAGGAATGTTTGTTTCTCCATAGATGAACATTTGAAAGTTTTTTATCCCATGACCTGGGAATGCAGGTCAGCAGCAGCCTGACCTGCTATCAGTGGTCTGATAAAAGTTTCCCATAGACCGTACCTGTGCTTTGTTTCCATTATTTGGCCCCAAACAAATTTTTCCCATATCTAACTAAGCTGTTCAATTTATTGGAATGTTCCAAAATTCTATATTAAAATAACAATATTATCATATTGAGAGAAATACCAGTCTGATAATACCAGCAGCTGTGTTGCCTGCATTGATTGCAGTGGATCTCAAATAATCTTTTCCTGATTAAACTTAGAATCAGTTTCAATGGATATTTCAAAACTCATTGTAAATCTTGTATGTTGCAGAACATTGAGCAGATATAATGTTCACACATCTGTAAATACCCAAACTGTAAGTTAAACTTTACCTGGTGGTGTTGTTGTCGTCACAACTTATTATCGTTGGAGAGGGAGAAAGAGAAGAAGGGAGGCGGAGAATTAATTAAATAAATTAGTGATTCATCTCCACATTGTGATAAATGTTTCAATGGATATTTCAAAACTCATTGTAAATCTTGTATGTTGCAGAACATTGGGCAGATATAATGTTCACACATCTGTATATACCCAAACTGTCAGTTAAACTTTACCTGGTGGTGTTGTTGGCATCGCATTTTCTATTGCCACCCCACCTAATAGTAGGGAGATAGAGAGGGAGAGAGAAGGAGGGAGGCAGAGAATGAATATTACAAATTATTGATTCACCTCTAAGCACCATTAAATACACACTTTGTTTTCGTGTTATGAATATATGAATATCTGAGCATCATTTAGTCGTGGTACCACGTGCAAACTCAGGTGCCAGATGGTTTATCCACCATTAAGGTCTGGACTGCTAATAATTTGATTAAATGTAATTACTGTTAAATACACCTCAGGTATTAGAAATATGCAATACCTGTGTTTTTGGATGCATTTGCATTTGGATGCATTTGTTAATATTAAACATTATAAATATTACACTAAAAATGACAAATTTTGGTGACCCTCCACTTCATTGATCAAAATTCTATTTCTGCTTCAAAAACGTTGCGCATTTCTCCGTGGCATCATCAAAAAAATGCAGTGTTTACATACCATATATGGTCAATTGTGGGCGTGCCTGTATTTAAATAATCAGTGACACAGCAACTATGAGCAATTGGTATTTATTGAGCTTCATTACTTACATTTGTGTGTATGAGCTGCCTACGCACATTTGATGAATCTCAATTTTATTGCGGATTTGAGAATTGCAACTTTATGCATAAGATTTTTTTTTTTACTTTTTCTACACAGAGTTTATAAATGAGGCCCCAGGACAGGACAAGAGCCCTGAGTTTTAGCTGTCCAATGTTAGACCTTTTTTTTTTTTTACACAGGGCTCCTTCTTTTGTAGTGATATGACATCCTACTTTCAGGGAGAAGAGGTCAGTTAGTACCTAGCCTCCAATAACGACAGTTAAAACCTAGTGGAAAAATCCCAGGAGCTAAAGCGAAACTAAAAAAAAAAACATGAAAATGGGAGTCTATCTAGATCAGGAAGGCAATAATATACATGAAAAATGTGTATCAGGTTTGGTGGTCAGGTGTGTAACAACAGGGAAATAACCAAATAACCAAACTGCTAAGCCCCCCATTGCTTTAGTACATTAAAACCTGGCACACAACTGTCTGCAAACACCGCCAAACTATATGCCTATTAATACAGGAAAATGGGCACCATAATGGGCACCACCCATTATGCAGCGGGTGACAATTTAAAAATGGATAAAGGCACACAAGAAACATTTAGTAGGCTACACCATATTTACCATTCCACATGACAGATTACAAATTTAATCAAAACAAGTGCAAATGTCTAGCAAATTATTATAAACCTTAAATCTTGAGTAGCTTTTATCTACTGATTAAGAAAATTAGAAACTTGTATGTGTCATATGTGTGTGTGCGTGTGTGTGTGTGTGTGTGTGTGTGTGTATCCCATGAGGTGTATCATTACATCCTAATGTTTGCAATTTTTTATGCTTCTTCCATTTCTGGTACTGTTGGTTGGCACAACAACATACTGAGGTTAAAACATTTCCCATTGAATTTGGAAGGCTTCCAATAAAAAAAAGTTGGGTAACATTTTGTCTGTATTATAAATAATATTTATATGTCAGCACAAAAAAGACAATTTACTACATAATCTAATGAGTGGTTCAAACAGTGAAGGTTTTAAAAAAGATTAGAGTGAGGTAGAATATCCAGTAGCAGCACTTTTGGTAATCCTCAGTAATGTTCAGTGCATGGACTTACTCATAAAGAGCAGGGTCGCCAGACACGGCAGAAGTGGACACCTCATGAAGAGCATAAAATCTACAACTGTAGAAAATATAAAAAATACATTTAAAAATATTCAAAACAGCTTGTTTTTCTTTTTACAAAGGCAAAAGTGCATGCACACAAACTTTTCATGAGAGAATTTTTATTTAAGAAAGCTTTTTTATAGTTTTATAGTTTTGAAAGCATTATGAGGTAGGGTTGTTTTAGTCTTGAATATAGACCTTCAATAATAACCCCAGTGAGGGTTGCATAATTAATGCACTCAGGTTTGTGGTCAGAAGAGTCAATTCATTTCTTTTTTTTAAAAGTATATAACTACTGATTTTTTTTTTTAACTATAATGTAGCTGGTAGGACAGAAAGACTGACTGGAAAGAGGACAGTTGCACTGTGTCACTGTGCCCCGCTAGCGCTCACATCACAAGTCTACCGACTCAATTCCGCGTTCTCAATCACCCAGCCTCTGATCACACACACCTGTGTCCTATCACACTCACATCCAATCTCTAGCACCTGTTCTCCATTACACTTCCATCTACTTAACCCCCAGTCTCACTACACTTGGGGCTAAGTATTGTTCCTGATGTTCTGCAACGTACTAAGTGATGGCCTTGAACCCGACATCCGAACCAGCCTGATCGCCCGACCTACTGCTTGTCCCCCATTAACAAATCAGCCTTGCCCCTTGAACTTGACTGCCCAGTGCAACCCAGCAGTGAGCCTGCACCTGCATCTGCCCTGCTCCAAGCCTGACACACGGTTATAGCCATTTGAGTACCATTTACTTCACCATGCCAAATAAAGAGAAATTCAGGGGGAAATTAGACTTACAAATTGAGGTTAAAAAATTTACATTATTAGTTATTATTTATCTATAGCTAAATTAAAAATGTTCTTGTTGCATGTACAACAGAAAATATAGAGCCTTTAAATATAGAGGGGAGAGGGGCCTCCCATCCGTGGAGATCAGCGCCATAACGGAGGCAAGGTCCTCCAGCCAGCACTGATGCTCCGCGTACTCCACCAGGAGCTCCGCCAGGGCTGCCGCCTTCACGGTATGGCTTGCTGTGTCCATTTTTGGGTCTTTGATACTGTCACAGCGTAGCGGCAGAGGCAGGACACAGGCGCAAGCCGTTGAGTAACATATAACATTTATTGGTACACGAACATAAGCTACACGAATGACTGGGAACAAACTATCAACACAGAGCGCGAGCCAGCATGCGCGTGACAAGTAACTTGTATTGGGACAACTCTAACAAATCATTGTTTATTCCTTACTATACTGTTAAAAAAAGTTTTTAATGTTAATTGAAACTCCAAAAAAAAAAGTTAGCACAGTGTCAAACATAATTTATTTGATTATTTTTATTGTGTTATTAGGACAAAATTTTTTTGTAACCTATCATGACTCATTGACGCCTGATAGACGTATTATAAATACGTATTAAATAGCAATAAAAAATAGAGGCTTACAAGGATGTAGACTGCTTGTATTGTGTCCGGAGCACGTCTATCCAGCCGTCTGCGTGAGAAAATCAATACTGGGTGTCTATATATGAGACCACGCCAAGCTTAAATATGCAATTGTCAAACAAGACTAACTTGCTGTCCTTCTTGCCGGGAAATACTTTCTCTTTT
>JAOUQW010067154.1:0-13879 GCA_028565825.1 Olivaichthys viedmensis
AAACTGCACGACAGTGTGTCTAAGAGAATTGATGCAGTTTTAAAGACAAAGACTGAAACACCAACACACTGATTTTAGTTTTTTACTCTTTACCGCTTTTATAGAATTTTCGAACTTTTAATTTCATTATTTTTAAAAGCATTTTTGCTTTCCAGAATTTCTTTACATGTGCCATGTGCCTACAACTTTTGCGCAGTTCTGTGTGTGATATATATATATACATACATATATATTTTACTGTATTCTTCAAAATAGCTATGATGTGATAAGAACATTTACAGGCCTTACAGGGGAAATACAGAGGAAATATTAGCTCTGTTATCAGCACAATCAGTCATTGTGGTAGAATAATGGTTAAACTTGAACATGTTTTTGAATCGCTGTATCCCACATATTTAACAGTTGACATTACAATAATCAAGTAGCCCCAATCTGAATTTCTGCCTGAATCTTTTTTGACCTTTTCAAATTTGAGATTTGAGCTGCTGTTATTTGTATCCGACAAGTGGCCACATGGCCGCTCAGATCGGGTTTTGTGTCATGTTTCACTGCAAAACACCCAAAAAACTTCACTGCACAAGTGCGTATCAGCGTCGCACCCACGCGTCTCTCAGCACAGCATTTTCTCGCCTTCTCACCCTGATTACAAACAAACTCCCAGCCGACCTCCTGAGCAAATCCACTCAAGTCACTTACCAACACAAACGTGACCCATCGAGGCAGTAAGATCGGATCTGAGCAACGTTTTTTCCTAATCTGAAGGTAGTAATTAGAATACAAGACATTTTACTTTTTATATTCAATTTCAGTCAAAATTTACTGTCTGCATTTTCCTTTTTTTTTTTTTTTTTTTACTGATTATCATTGCAAATCAGCTGATTAGGCCACGTTGACATTACAATAATCAGGTAGCCCCAATCTGAATTTCTGCCTGCATCTTTTTTAGAGCCGCGTGACGGCAAGAAATTTGAGATTTGAGCTGCTTTTATAGGTATCCAACAAGAGGCCACAGAGTTTGTGTAATGTTTCACTGCACATGTGCATATCAGCGTCGCACCCACACGTCTCTCAGCACAGCAGTGCCAGTAATAGCTTCAAAAACAGCAAAAGTTCTGTTCTGGCATTTTCTCGCCTTCTCACCCTGATTACGAACAAACTCCCAGCCGACCTCCTGAGCAAATCCACTCAAGTCACTTACCAACACAAACGGATCTGAGCAAAAACTTAAACAATCAGGCTTGTGTTGTGAATGTAGCATAAGTAAGTTGTATTCGTAAAGAAAATACAACCCTTCAGTGGATCAGTCGACATGCAACCAATTCATACTTTCGCCTCTCCAATATTGTCTGCAGAAATGCAATATATTGCGACATTACATAATCTCTTCCCCTGCATTCACACTAGCATGAGACAAGTCACTGAAGTCACTCCGGGTTGGTCTCTTGTGGGCGTGTAACAACCGCTAGTCTTGTTGCTTATGGGCGTGGCCTGTCCACCGCTTTTTTCAGGTTCTGAAATAGTAGTAACCAAAATGTATACAAGCTCCTAGTTTAATTTATATGACTGACAGGTACAGAGGCCACGCCTCCTTCACTGGGACTGACAGACAAAGAGGCCACGCCTCCTTCTTTGGGACTGTACTAGAGGATGCCTGTCACAATGGGCCAGATTTATTATGTCTGGTCTCTGACCTGGATTTGATCTACACTTAGTTCATACACACACACACACACACATACAGCCTGCTACTGCAGACACTGAGCACTAATGGTGCAGAAGTGTGTCTGATGGGAGAAGCTGTCCGTGAGCGATAGACCTCCATGACCTGGTGTTACAGCGGAGTGTGTGTGTCCTGTACAGTGTGTGAGATTCTGGACTGTCTTCCACATGATGTGTGTTATCGGACATGTCTCTGCTTTCTCTCGAGAGCTCATTAGAGAACTGCCTCACTTTAATCTCTGCCTCTCTCGTCCTCTCTCTCTCTCATTAGCTACACACTTTCTTGCTCTTCTGACAGACTCTAGCCTTTTTACTCTCGCGCTCTTGTTCTTTTTCTTTCTCTTCCTTTTTTATTTTAACATACTGTCATTTCATCAGGGTTTTGGGTGTATATTGAGATTAAGACTAATGAGACTAAATCTTTCATTTTACTCTCACCTTTGAGTCTGAGCATATAGACGTCAAACCCCCAGAATCCCCCCTTTTGAAATACACGGTGTACTGTGTATGACAAGGTTTGGTAACTAATCCGAACCCAGGATTCTGGACTCGGCCGCGTGTCTCTGTCACAGGGTGAACTATTGAGCACGAGAGACAGTGAGTTTGTTTTAACGATGGCAGAGGGTGCCAATACTTTAATTTTGATTAAAATAGAGAGAAGACTGAGTGCAAACGCTGTCAGACGATGTTAAAACACAACGAAAAACACAAAGAGCTGTGCATTTCTTTGTGGCTGAATCACAAAATGGTGTTTTATTGGGCATGTAGTGCACTAGGTAGGGTGTAAAGCGCCATTATATTATACCCTATGTAGGGAGCAAACAAGGTGAATAGAAAGCCATTTGGGATTCAGGATTGGGATTCACTTCAAGATGGCGAATTTTTACGTGGATCATAGATGAGAAATGTAAAATCAACCCAAATATCAGAGACAAGAAAACATTACTGTGGGTAAATAAAGAGAAAAACGATTCTGTGACGATTGCGTTTGACCAGTCAATAATCTGCACTATTTCTAGCTCCACCCACATGTCCCTGTTTGGTATGCATGGTACCCTGGCAAGAAGGGGAACCAAATTTAGCACAGGGACTTACAGAACAGTTACAGTACAACTCACTTTCCAGTGGAAAAGTGCTATATGTTGCACCAGGCGTGTGTGTTATGAACAGATAAACCAGGAGTGTGTATCTTCAGTGGGGCTGACACAGAGGCCACGCCTCCTTCAGTGGAACTAGAATAAAGAACGTAATGAAGAGGAAAGAGTGAGGGAGAGAAGTGATGCCCTGCAGTGTGCACCTGCACTGTGTGTGTGTGTGTGTGTGTGTGTGTGTGTGTGTGTGTGTGAGTTTAAAGTGGTGACATCACCAGTGGCAGTTGGAATTCAAACTGACAGACATTCCGTCAATGTATTTCAATGGGAAAGTCTCAAACTTTAATCTTAAATATAAAACAAAATTATAAATTTGATCAAAACCAAAAATAGATTCCTTAATTCTTATTGAAAAGATCTTCGTAGTTTGAATGGAGTCTGTACGCTAAGCGGTTCGGGTTGAAGTCATTCTCAAAAAGTGTTAGGAGAATAATAATAAGAAGAAGTATGAGGAATGCAAGCACTGTAATAAACGGTACTGTTCGCACTGAAGCAGGGCTTCCTCACCTCCTAAATCCCGAATTTAACCCCCGGGTTTGAATGTTAAATGTTTGAATGTTGAATGTAAACCCGACTCGCAGCTTACAGCCATTTTTGTGTTGTATGCTGTTGCACTGATCTGTCAAGTCAAACCCCCGTGTACCCTGAGCTTCCGGCGAAGAAGCAGTTTGTGATTCTGACTCCGCATGCCCTCCAGGCCAAACATCTCCTCTGTCACTCCAACTCTCTTCTCTGGGCTCAGTTCACTCAGATAAAACATTGTAAGGAAGAAGGAAGATGACTCAGTTGTATGCCAGAGCACCAGCTTCATCTACGTCCTCACGCTATGCACAGATGCATTTTTGATCCAGTTTGGCATGCATGTTTGTGTGTATTCATGTGTACTTTATTCCATCTGATGTCTATACGCTGATTGTTGAGAGCCGTAGTCCTGTGGGAGAGAGATGGGGATTGAGTCGGCTCGGCTACATGCCTGCAATCAGCAGGAGCCAATTATCATGGCTCAGGGAGGAGATGTGAATCATTTTTTACGTTTTAAAGCACCTGGAGTGAAACTGTGTTGCACAATAAAAACTCAGATGCTTAGCTACGCCTCAAATTTGGTAAATTTAGCTAGATGTATTGCACGATTAATACCCAGATGAATGTGCTAGAACTGCCAAGAAACTCGCATTTATGAGCCTCTTTTTTTCTTGTTGGTACATGAAGACAGTACAAATTGTGCCACGGTAAAGTTAGTTTTATTTGTGGTATAAATTGTTAGATCCCATGACAGTCTAGCTGGAAATTCATTTGTATTCGTCAGACCTTAATCATTCAGTGCAATTTGATTAAAATGCATCCAGGAAAACTTCTTATCAAAGAAATCGGCTGGTAGGTTGTTCCAAGAATCTTGGAGAACTTGTCACGGTTCTTCTGCAGAACTTTGGCTCTCACTTGCTTCTGTGTCTGCAGGTAAAATCCCAGAACAGCCTTGATAATTTATTTAATCTAAAAAGGGCTCCATTACTGAATATCTTACTTTTTTTTTAATGACTTACAAACATTTCTCTGTAACATTTAATTTTTTGTGAAAATCTGCTCTTTTCTAATGACACACTAATGCAAAAGACATTATATATATATATATTTTTTAATGTATATAATATACAAATTGTTCTTTTGGTGTATAACATTACTGACTGAGGAAATCTAGCGTTACGGATGGGACTTTTTTTTTGCATCATGGATGTGACGTGTCTGAAACAGTGCTTTGCAGACAGGCTGCGTCGTTAATTGTGGTATGAAACGTCTTAAAAAGGAATTAAGGGTAAACTCCAGGTGATGACATTAAGTACATTTCTTAATCCCCCTGTTGACACGGTGGCGTGTAGTTTTGGTCGAACATGATGCTCTTTGTGGGAGCCTTTCATATCTGATGAATAAATGACACATTCACCTTTGATTTACCAAAATCAACGCAGTTATAGACTTAAGAGAACAATGTTTTTTCCATAAGGTATACATTTTCCATTTGCATTGAACTACCCATAAAAATTCTGGACACACATTTCCATGAAGGTGACCGATACTCATCAATTCCATCTCTGACGCACGTTTGCGATCAAACTCAAACTCGGAGAGTATGTGAATGGTTTTCGGGTTAATAATAATACAAATTATTATTACGCATCGGCACAAACGATTGTGTGAGTACACATAACTCTTTGCTACTTGAACTTTCAACTCTTGTTCAAATCCAGCAGCTGGCAAAGCATCAAAAAATACCCAACCCAAATCATAAGAACATGCTTATTTAAGAACGAATGCCAGCAGTAGTTTGACATTCATCAGCTTTGTGTGCGTGTGTGAAGTGTGTAGAGGCTTTCTGAACAGGGCCGGCAATAACAGGAGCAGGTTTCAGATTCCGAAAGTCAGCACCACCCATAGATTATCATTCCCAGCTCTCAAAGCCGTGTCTTTCTCTTACTTGCGTACCACACTGCAGTAACGCAAAGGTGCTCTTTACTTTCAGTAAAAGAGAAACCAGGCAGAAAAAACAGGTTCAAAAAAATGTAAAGTGGAAGGAATGTCTGATTCTGAAAGGGGGCACGTCGCCCTGGTTTAAAAAAAAAAAAAAAAACCTTGAGGAACTGCCAACGCCTTTTTTAATTTTCATTTCAACACCCTGAGCTGCTTTGGATGATTTGAAAATTCTTCATGACAAACCAACAAGTAATGATTGCCTGCTTTGCGTAGGAATGCACGCGTTTTATAAGTAACGCAAAAAGGTTTATTAACGGCACAGCGCTCTAAAGGTTAAACCCTTTAGAAATGGTAAAGCCGACATTACAACAAGATCTAAAAAACAAAACCAAACAGGTACATGTTAAAGAGTTAAAGATGTGAAAGTGAAAGATATCAGGAGTAAATCTGAGTTTAAACTCTTGGGGGGATTGTCTTAATATTTAATGATGCTATCTCTCAATAAATAGGTTATTACAATCGTAAGACTTTTGCTATGACAAGGTATTAAATAGTTTGGTTAGGGAATTTTTTTTAGGGATATTTAAACAGACTTGTTAAGTGCATCACTAATTTCAGAGTCATTTATTGAAACAATATAGAAATAAAGTTCTCTCTGATTTTCACCTGATATATTTGTGTAAAAGTGGGCTAGTTCGATTAAAAAGTCTCGCATTACGTTTCTGCACTGCCAGTGATCTTATAGCTTTGATTTTTATATTATTTACAAGTTTCTATTTAAAATGTAGTTTAGTATTAGTGTGGTTTTCTTAGATTTTACTACTTAGAAATTTGAGGTTTTCGTTTTTAATCTATATTTTAGTTTCAGTTTCAGTTCTAGGGGCCGATTAAAAATTAGATAGCTATTTCTAGAGAGGAAAGAATGAATACATCCTCATTGGAAAGGGCATTCACGCTCCTTTTGCCAGCCTACATTTTCCACATGAGATTAAAACTTAAATCATACGAAACAACAAAAACGGAAATAACTTGCTTTATATGTTTATAAAGTAATGTTTATTAGTTCGAGTAGTAGTTCTGTTGACTGCACCTGAACATTTATCCTCTATACTGGTATAGCATAACAGTAGAACAGTGTAACTATTTAATATTTCTCAATATTGTATCACCGTTATAAAGCTGTCATAGCGATATACCATCACCCCACTACTCCTATTATTATAGCACAAAAAAACCCGAACCCTATTGAGGCTGAGCAACTCTCTAAAGCGGCTGACCTAACTCCCAGTTCAGGCTCTCAGCCTGAGGCCAGAGAGTCTCGGCGAACTGGTTTCACTGACCCACCTGGGGTAATGTTATAGGAACGGGGGGAGGAAGAGAGAGGCAAGGATGCAGAAAGTGGGGGGGAAGAGAGAGAAATCAGGCTTCTGAGCACACCTCCTGCTATGAAACTGAAACCCACGAGGGGGGGGATTCTGCTGTTCCATCTTAATGCTTCAACGAGCACAAAAAAGCTTAAATGGTTCCCCCTATGTTTATTTGGACTGTACCAGAAGTATGTGGTGAAACAAGTGATCCCCCTCAAAGTTTTCTTTAATTATTCTAATTATTCTATTAAAGCACAGGCGCAAGCAAGCTTAAATTAGACTTCTGCATTCCACTACATTCCAATAATAGCTCCAGACGTGACATAATGGCTGATTTGGCACCGATCTGAGATAGCAGCTACACAGTCCACATCTATCCCAAAAGGCAGTGTGTGGATGAATCTCTAGAGTTTGTTAACATAATGAACAATCAAACACGAAGAACACACAGTTGAATCAAATGCCGTCATTAGGACAAGGACTAGACTCATCATTGTAATAATCTAGCTTGTTGAATTCATAAACCCAATCATGTTTCTGGAATTCCTGAGCATGCTAGATAACTTGTCCTGTGTTCATGCCTCCCTTTGGGTGAACGCATTTGTCCCCAACTGCAATTAGACACAGCAAAGAGAATGCCTACTGTCTGAAGTCTGTGTGTATATAAATTAGTGCTGAAACGATTACTCGAGTACCTCGAATAGTAAAAATCCTCGATTACGATTTTATGCGTCGAAGCTTCGTACGCCACATTTCTCGTGGGCGCGGGGGATTCGACGATGGGCTCTCCCCTCTTCACTCGCGCCTGATCGATTGACGGTCACTCAGACGGTCTCTGTCCTCGCTTTGGTACCCCGTTTCGCCGTGTTTTTTTCCCCCTCCCCTCTCTTCTCTTCTCTTCTTCCTGTCTGACCGCGTTACGCAAGCGGCTCCCGTCGCTCGTGCGGGCGCAGTGGCGGGGTAGGGAGAGGCGGTTCGGCCCCCTTCCAGCTCCTCTCTCTCGCCAGAGAGGACAGCGCAGCTGCCGGTGGGTTCCCACCGATCAGGCTGCCCGCGCGGGGAGAAAAGGAAAGCGCCTCGCGAGCATAGGACACGCTCCCTTTCCTCAGCCAGTCCGTCGCACGGCACTCTTTTTGAACGCAACCTCAGCTCAGACGAGATGACCCGCTGAATTTAAGCATATCGTGACCTCAGTATTATATGGTTACTTTCTTAATAAAAATAACGTGTTCTTTGAAATTACAAGTCAATTTTTTTTTCAATTACTCGATTAATCGTCAAATTAATCGGTAGATTTCTCGATTACCAATATCGTTCGTGACAGCCCGAATATAAATATAATATAAACCTTATATACAGCAGGAGGGTTACTTCCCTTTCTCATACAGATGGGTGACAAATGAAATGAAAAACCAACATAAAGTGTGTTAGTAAAGTGTCGGCCACCACGAGCCGCCAGAACAGCTTCAACGCGTCATGGATTCTACAAGTCTCGAAGTGTACTGGAGGAACTGATGGAGAACCGTTCTTCCAAAAGACATTCCCTCAATTGGTGTTTTGATGATGGTGGTGGAGAGCCGCTGTCTAACACGTCACTCCAAAATCTCCCCGAGGTGTTCAGTTGGGTTGAGAATCTGGTGACCGTGACGACCATAGTGTATTATTTACATCATTTTCATACTCATCAAACCATTTATTCAGGATTTTCCTTTTATTTGTCACCCGTCTATATATATAATGTAATTTTTCCACCCACATCGTAACCCTTTAAACTCCCAGGACTCATTAGCAGGTCCAGACTTACATTTCTCACTCTTCTACACACCTTTCCTATTAGTTTCACTGTAGTTACTGAAAAATTAGCGGCCACTTAATAATACGCTTTAAAATCATCCTGAAATTTTTTTTAATGATTTTTTTTAAACAGTTAACCCCTCCTGAATGGCTGAGATCAATTATACAGATTGGTGTCCAAAATTAGAGGATGACATGATGCCCGAAAACTATTTGCCGCAGAATCTGCATGCTAAGCTAGCTAGCTAGCTAAAACTTGGCGAAATGTTATTTATGAACAATAAGAGTTTTGACTGTCCTGGTGCATTTTGTTTAGCTTCTGTTACATATAATGGCTGAGAACACGACGATGTAAATCAAGACTCAGATACATGTCTCTGTGAAAAATGCAAACTAGTTTACGAGCAGATAGCTAGCCAGCTACGCTAGCTACGTTACTTTTTGGGGTGCCAGGAGGGTATTTTTAAGGAGAGTAAAAGTGTTGAAAAATGTTCCTAGGTTATTTGAATTGTTTCTTGGCCAATAAAACCTACTTGAACTTGAAAAACAAACCAATTATTATTCCACATAGACAATTTTAATTGTTTAAAAATGACCCGTTTTGGAGTACTTTAAGATCAATAAACGAATAAAACGCTGGGAGTTTAAGGGGTTAAAACATGTGCAGACAGATAGAAGAGAATTATCCTGGTTCAGTCATTTTACACCAAAATGTTTGGTACTTAATCTACTTTTCTTGAATGGGCTTCAGACCATATTCCGTTCGAAGCAAAGAAACACTTCAGAGAAAGATTTGTCTGTAGAATTTCCATTTCCAGCTTTCCTCAGTCTGATCAAGCACGTTGGTTCGATCTCTAACCAGTTCATCTCTTACTTAAGACACCTTGTGACAATCTACTTTACTATTCATTGGATCGATGCAAATCGGCACCCATTTGCTTTAAGAGTCAGCAAATTCAAATACTGAAGTCTGGACCAGCTGACTCCGGGCTATTTGGATGTGATGTTCATAGGGGAAAAAGAACATTTTACTAACCAAAAGACACACACAGGGAGCTTTTTTTTTTTTTTTTATAATAATAATATAGCACCACTGTTTCATTGATGCTTTTTTTTTTTTTTTTTTTTTTAAGCAAAACCTCAGTTAAACGAAATAAGTATCATGATTATGATATTTTTTGACATATCGCACACCCCTAATGAAAGTATGTGCTGGATTCTTGTTGCTTGTTAGTCTTTTGTTGTTGCAGTACCAAAACATTAATCAGGAATCAGTGCCAATGGTGAGGGCATGAAAATAATCTACAGTGATGCTTAAAGGGGAACAAAAAAAAAAATGTAATGAAAAAATTCACGTTAAATGGAAGAGAAACGATCAAATTTTTTCAAACAAGAACAGTGTGATAAGCTCCTGAAGAACTTGATTTGTTATTCTGAAGATCCATAGCACATACGGTTGTAGACTCCGCTTGAAAGTTGGACCAGATGTCGTGGATCTCTCTCCATCTCCTGAATCATGTGTCTCAAATGTACCAGGAAAATTCACTCACCATGCCAATGATGGGGTGCCTTTATATAAGCATCCATAAAATGAAAGTGACTCAGTGGTTTGTGAATGATTCTCCATCTCATGTTGCTCCAACTTAGACAAGAAAGACATGTTTGAATTGGAACAAAAGCAATATATTGCTTCAGGAAATTCAATAAAGAAACTCACAATAGCCACAAAAGAACCACACTTGCACAACATGAGCAAACACACAGCTCTATGATGCAACGTATGTACCGGACACGAAGCTGCGGGCTTACTGGTAGGCTTTAATTATCCACCTATTAATCTAAAGGATAAAAATCAATCGACATAACCGTTTATCATCTTGTATCTACCCAGCAGTTTCACTCCTGTTTTCCATAACTGTCACATACTGTATATTAGGATTGTACCATGAGCAAACATGCAAATCAAGTCATGCGTTTACACGACCCGCCCGACATGAAACCATCGAAAACAGACGACGAAATACTGGGCGGTATTTTCTGGGAGGCAGGTGCTTTAAAAATCTGTTTAAATAATCAAGTTAGCTCCTGTCAAGCACGTCAGCAGCAAGCAAGGCGGTGAAAAGCAAGCTAAACTGAAACTGACTCAGCACTTACAACATCCAAAGGCTTGGACCACAGAGCGCTGATTTAGTAACCTTTTCACACAAACGTATTCACACTCGAGCTACAAACACATATAGACGATGAACATTATACCAAAAAAAAAACAAAAAACACCTTCTCACATTTATCATACTAGGCGACATATTAGAAAAAATAAAATAAATAAATAAATAAACAAACATTTCAATATCGGATTTTTTTTAAAGTTTTTTTTTTAATCTTCTTCAAAATATGCGCCAATTGTTCTGAATGACAATTTTGAAATGGAGGACTTTAATTCTCCCTTAATATGTAGGACTTCCTTTATGAGACAACAGACGTAAATGTGGAATATTAAGTGATGTTAGGATATTAATCATTTTCTGTAAAACCGCGTTCACGTCTCGTCTTTGACCCACATAATTCCATAAATGCTTTTAAAAATAATGAAATTAAAAGTTTTTGAATATTAAAAAAAAAATACTATAAAGAGCAGTAAACAGTAAAGAATTTTGGTGTGAGCAGCCTTTGGCTTTAAAACTGCATCAGTTCTCTTAGACACACGTGCAGTTTTATAAAGAAATCGGCTGGTAGGTTGTTCCAAGAATCTTGGAGAACTTGTGACGGTTCTTCTGCAGAACTTTGGCTCTCACTTGCTTCTGTGTCTGCAGGTAAAATCCCAGAACAACCTTGATAATTTATTTAATCTAAAAAGTGCTCTATTGCTTAATATCTCACTTTCTTTAATGACATACAAAATCTCTCTGTAAAATTTAACGAATGTTTCAAAATCAAAAATTTGTTCTTTTCTAAATGACGCACTAATGCAGAAGACATCAAATAAACATCAAAGACAAAATGTATATAAAACACGTAATGTGCCTCAGACTTTTGCAGAATTTAATTTCAGTGTCAGGTTAATATTTTGAGCACAGACCTTATTGCAACGAAACTGAACACGATGCTGCCCAAAAGGGGAAATGGGGCCAGAATCAGTAGAATCAGAGTCACTTGATGATTCAACGATTCACTTACGACGGATTTGACTTGGCAGACGCTCGCATTGCCATAGACAATATAACAAGCAAGAATTAAGCGAAGTAGGGTAAGACATATAAATAAACATACCCACTGATTCGGTAGCATGTACAATTTCAGCCAGCTTATTTAAAATACTACAATTTAAATTCATTTCGAGCAATAATCACGACTTATAAAGTCTACCTGCTGTGTAAAATTCTTATACTTGGAACTGAACGTTTCTCATGTGAACGAGTTTTTCCCTCCCTCATCCTGGGACAGGATGTGTAGGGTTTCACAGAACCGTTTGTTTTCATTTTATACATTTCTCTCCTGAACTTGTTTGACTCACCTCTTTGGTAAAGGTCTCAGTGAAGCGGCGCTGCAGGGAGCGTTCAGCAATAGCACTCACTCGTCTGAAACGCTGACCGCGTTATCTCTGAGCCATCAGCATCAGCGTTTAAACCCCGAGAAAACTCTGCTGCGTGATGACGTCTTTACACAACCTGGTCATTACAAGTCCTGACAGGCCTGGCTTAGAATGTACATAAGTTCTCTCCCACACACACACACATACGCAAGCAAGCAAGCGTACAATGTGCGTGATGAAACCGTCTGAACACAACCGGATGATGGGATCCGTCACTGCTTTAAAAGCGAGTACGAATCCTTATTCTCAAAAGCATCAAAGTGACAAAATCGTCTTCGAAGTGATGACAGCTCTACGCCTGCGCAATCTTTATCCTACGATAATTCTTGAGTAGCTCATGACAGATCAGCTGTGAGAGCGTGGCACACGTTTGTGTCTCTCACTGCCTCCACGGGCAACACTATCCTACATTAAAGATTGAAAGAGTTTGGGCAGGGCTGAAAGAGGAAACGAGGGCGGGGCTCAAACATGGCAGAGAACCAGGCAAACGTCTCCAATTATCACACAATCTAAATATAGCACACAATAGAAATACACCGATCGCATTTTCTCCATTTTTGACACGATACCGATGTCGGAGCTCTCAGTGACAGCTAATACCCCATAGAATACAAACTATTTTTCAGTTTAGTAATTGCAAGAACTGTTTTAAAAAACAGAAAGATAAAAAAAGGCGTTTCTGTAAAGGCTGATCGTCCGACATTATTTGTATTTCAGCTAATGATGAGCTTCAAGGAGTGGTCAGAGCGAATGCAAATTAAATTTGCCTGGGGAAAAAAGCCATTTTACTGGTATGTAATGGAAAGAAAACAGGTTAAAAAAAAAACAATAAAAAAAAGAAAAAAGGTTCACGCTGAGTTCATTTAGGCGAACCTTGGAAACGTGAGCCAATAGAAAACAAGAGAACAGTTTTTTTCTAACAAAAACAAAACAAGCAAACAAAAAAAGAGGAAATGCTAATTAAGTGGTGATCACACCAAACTTGTGCCTCGCTATCTTCTAAAGTTTGCTTACAACTGTAAAAAAAAAAAAAAAAGCCTATCTAGTTGCATCCCAACGAAGAAAATAGTGAGGAAAACGCGTGGTGTGATCACTGTTATGGGAAATAATGATCCTTAATAAGCTATTGAGCTTCGCATTTAAAAAAAAAAGAAAAAAAGAAAAAAAGAAAAGAAAAAGCGCATCACACACGTTCAGTGGATCAGCAAATACATCAAATACGATCCAATACCAATCCAGCACCAGTGTGATGCTGATACTCATTACCGGATCAATGCATCCAGATTACACAACATAAGTCACAAAATAGTTCACGAGGGTACGGTCACACACGGAGATGAACAAGCTGATTCCACCAAAATAACAAGAGAAGGTGATTTCCATGGATTTTGTACATATAAACTTGTAACAAAACCGAAAACACCCCTGCTAAACCCACCACTTCATCCCAACCTTAATCGGTAACTTTTTCATCCCACATCATACAATAGGTGAAAATGCAAAAAAATTTACCCATAAATAAATAAAAAATTCCTTTTAAAACAGGACATGTTCAGCACTAGTCAAGTTAACACTTGCCTTCATCCATACACACACACACTAGCGTTCAAAAGTTTGGAACCAGTGTTTTCAGTGCTATAAACTCCATGTAGTTTCAGATCCATCTATAAAATGATTGTAATATGATTCTAGTGTTGATGCACTTTAGCTTTAAAATCATTTGTAGAAATCTGTAAAACATCATGTGTCCAGAATGATGACTCCAAAATGACTATGAAAGTTTTATAGCA
>JAOUQW010067164.1:0-7500 GCA_028565825.1 Olivaichthys viedmensis
AGAGTTTGAACATGACAATGAACAAAAAGGCACAGTGAACAAAGGAGCATCATCCTGCTATGTGTGTGTGTGTGTGTATTTGTGTGTATAATACTAAAGCCTCTGGGATGAACGCGGTGACTTCACGATCTTAGGTTATCTTACATTGCATCAGTCAAAGGGTCTACAGTCACAAATGGTTATCTGTCTTTGTCTTCTTTCTCTCTCTCTCTCTCTCTCTCTGTATGTCTGTCTTTCTCTCAATAGTGGTTTCCATGGTGACAGCTGTGCGCTGCAGATATTCTACTCTGAGTGAAAGAGGTGTTTCTAGTGCGCTCTCTCTTTCTCACACACACAACTCTCTTCCACTCCTTACATGTACAGAAATATATCCAGTGTTGTGAATATATCCATGCATAATGACATATAATGCAACTGTAATTAATATCTATAGGCAGTTTCTTGTCAATAACACAGTCTTATAGATTGTTCCCTATAGAGTCTAGTGTTATAGTGTCATATAGTATGTCAGTGACAGGCAATTTTTCAGACCCCATTGCTGCATGTAAATCACTTATTAAAGCAGATACAGAGGGCGAGAATAGAGCAGTTCTGTTGATGCCTGTGTGGGAATGGGAGAATAAATGAAAGGGTGGGGTGTGTGCCTGTGTTTGAGCGAGAGGGAAAATAAGAGAATGTGTGTGTATAAGACTAAAATGGAGTGTGCATATATGTATGTGTCGGCTATACGTATGTGACTGTTTGTTTGTGTGAAAGAGAGAGAGAAAGAGAGAGACAGCGTGATGAGAATCAGCTGACCTTGAGAGAAAAGCCCTAGATGGAAGGTTGGGGGAACTTCTTGTGTATGTGTGTGTGTGTGTGTGTGTGTGTGTGTATGCTCTGCTCCAGCAGGGCCATGCGCCAGAGCTCTAATAGCAGCATCTAGCAGCATCTTCCATCTGATCAGCCAGAGGCTACGAGAACCATCCCCAGCATCCTTAGCTCGCTTTCTCTGAAACACACATACAAACATAGAGGCAGAAACACACACGCACACACACACATATACACACTCATAGACTCATACTCAATGGAAAATCAGATCTGCTAAAATGTTATATAAATAGAAAAATAAATAAATTACTCTGAGTAATTAATAAAAATCTTTTTAAATGACCCGATAAGCAAATATAAACAAATTTATGCATAAGTAAATAAACATCTAAAATCTGACATGAATGAGTATTTATGAATTTGTTTATAAGATTATTTATTTATTTCCTCTCATTAATAATGTTTGTATTTATTTATTTCCTTAATCACAAATATACTATTTTGTTTATATTAACATTCAGTTTCTTAATCATTAATCCCTGTATTTACTTATTTTCTATTTATCTATTTTTGAATTTTCTTGTCCTTGTGCTAATGAGAGGGCAGTCAATCAAATATCTTTATTCCTATTAGTTAATTGATATCAGACTCTGTAGATCAACTGTACATGCCTTGTTCCATCACTGATTGATACAGGCAACAGAAAGCCAAAGTTTTAAGACTCTTGGTTAGAAATGCTTTTCTGGATTATTTATTGTTTTGTTTAGAGGCTCTAGTTTGCTACAAACCTGACTAGCTGTATTTCAGTGTAATAATAACTGTAATAATGGAACCTGTAAATGGAAATCTTTGCTAAAAACTTGGCAGATGGATTGATGTTTGGATTGCCCTATAACTATGAAAATAAAAGCCACTAACAGAATAGTGCTAGCTTTATTTATGTCCTTTTAGCCAGCACTTCACATTAGCAGGGGCGTCACTGTTGGGGGAACAGTGAAACTTACTACCTAGGGCTCCTAGATGTAGGGGACCCTCAAGGGGCCACTCCTGAATTGGGTTTGTGGTTTCTGTGGCACTAAAACTACAAAATAAATAAATTCTCTTCAGCTGGCATCAAGCAATAATCTTTAAGATACATACTTTTAGGTAAAAGGTTTTGAACCTTTTACAAATGACAGCCCACACCACCGACCACAAAAGCTCTTAAACCCTAACCAAGCCGACCATTAAAAATGCAGTTAGAGTTGTAACATAATGAACATTGGTAATCAGGAAAACACTGAAGAATAAATAAATAAATACAAAAAAAAATACAGAAAATCAATTAACCAATAGATCAATCGATGAATAAATACAAAAATACAGAAATCATTAAATAAAGGCATAATAAAAATCAAAACAAATAACACCTACATAATGTCGTGAATTTTAAACAGATTCATTTCATTTATTTTTAATTTTGGCAGATCTGGTCCTCCTTAATACACAGGTAAACAGGAAGAGAAGAGCACATCCAGATGCAGCAATGCACACACAGCTGCAAGGAGAGAAACCACACACACACACACAGAGTTGGTCCTTTGAGACTTCACAGGTGAATAACTGCACATTGAGCTCTATTATAGACATACAAAGAGGCTCATGTGTATACCGCTTCCACATGCAATGCTTTAAACTGACTGAAACACAACTGATGTCACTAATGTGCTTACAAAGCCTTAACTTGACACCACAACTATGCACCTAAACCTTCATGAGTAACATGTAGCAGCCCAACACTGGTAAGCTAATAGAGATTTAGACATACTGGTTTCTCTTACGGAATGCAAATACTATATTTTGTGAATCAAGCATAAATGTTGTATGCAGCACATACATTATTAGCACTTTATTTTATGGTGCAAGAAAATAACCAATTCCCATGTATGTCATACAGTATATAAGGCAGAAAACAGGCGATTGATCCCTAGAAGGATGTAACACTACTATCTGAGTTATTTTACTTGTTGACTGTCTGCCCAGATTTGGCAGAGCTTGCTGCCCTCCCTCACCCGCAGTAAGTCATCTCAAGCTCTGTTCTGTCTATAAATGTAAAGGCACTTTTCTAGCTTTATATGCTTATATGATCCTCTCCTTTAGTTGTTCTGCTCCTAGATTCAGCGCAAGTGCTGTTAGGTTGTTGTTTTCTCCGGTTTTCTCCGGATGACTCCCACCCACTGGTTAGTACTTTCCTATTGCAGGGCTAACATGGCTAACATGTGCTTCCTCCGAGGCACCACATTCTTCTTGAACTGCTGGCCATGCAATGTCACAGGGTAGTTAAACACGCTTAAAGGAAAGCGCTAACAGCCCTCTTCCGTTTACATGAGCTCAAAGGCGCCCACTATTGGCTAGTGTCAGTCTGATTGACATAGGAGAGAGGAATACAATCCTTCCCACCCGGAAAGCAGGGCCATTTCACCTGGACTCTCGTAATAATGGCATTGTAAGGATTCAAACTTGCAATTTCCCAATGATTGGGCAAACGCTTTTACCGTTGTGCCACTCTGTTTATTTTTAATACTGTCCATGTACTTGTGTGAGCACCTACTGCTGTCACAGACAGTGTGTGTATGTGTGGTAGATGTTGGGGTTTCTTACTTGTGGATTGTGCATCATATGTGCATGGAAATCAGTGCACTGCAGGCTAATACATATTTTATCTGACATGCAATATTTAGTCATCACAGACTGAAGCCCTGTTTAAGTTGTTCTAGAAAACAGGATGACAGTTGGGGGGTCTGAATAGCGCCTTTACAAATGTACAGCATCAGTGCTGAAGTCTATATTAACTTGACAATCATGTTGTTCCTATGTTGCTCTTCAAAATAAAAAAAACATATACAAAAACAACTGGGAAATTATATATGACTACTAATTTACCTATTAAAGTCATCAGTAGACTGAACATTAGCACTTTACATGGGGCCAGATGGCTTTTCACAATTAAGCATTAACTCCCAAGTACCTTGACCAAACAAATTGCTTATTATTACCTCACATATTATTTTGTCAAACGCACTGATGCTGTGTTTGATGCAGAATCTGTTTAATTACATGAAGCACCCTGTACATTCTCAGACAAATTTCTCAACGATTTTGGATTTTTTAAGCTTGTGTGGTAGCACGAATGCAGTTTGTGCTTTTAAAGAATAAAAGCTTTGCTTTTACCAACATCAGCACTCGGGTCATGTTTTATTCAGACTCACATAGCTTTAAGTTTTTTACTGTGTGAGATAAAAACGCTGCATTCACTTAAGTTACATTGCTCTATTTACGCATGCTCCTAACATGGAAGAAATCCAGTTATAAACACACATGCACATACACTTTAGTGAAACTCATATCTCTTGTTATCTATTCTGTGGTGTGTGTGTGTGTGTGTGTGCATCTCCATCCAAATTCATAGTGACACCAAGGAATAAGCATATGAAAATCCATGTTTGTACAAAGAAAAGGGGGTGGCCCTACATCTGGCTTTTTAATGTTCAAGGTAGGATCAGTGATTTTCAAGTCAGGCCGCTTTTTGTAATATTTGGCGTTCTCCTTACATTTCAGTGGCTGTCAATAAAATATCTGCTTAGAGCAAAAACTCAGATCTCTGTGGCGCCCAAGGCTCAGTAAATGGCAGAAAAAACAAATGATGTAGACCACCAAAATCCAACCAATCAGGACAAGGAGGCTTCTATATTTGCCTGTCAATCATGTTCCCAGTCAGTCAGTTCAGAAAGCTCCCCTTCTTGCACTACCCTCGGCACCACTTGTGCATGTGTTTTGGGGGTGTGGCTTTGGAGGGAACATTTAAGGAAGGGGGCTGTAATTGTTTTAATTTTGAGTTTGAGTTTCAGCTAACTTCCTCCAAAATCACTGACTTTATCTTTAAGGCAATGTGAATGTATCATTTGCTTCAGTGCATGAAATGTTATTTCAGAGTTAGATACATTTAGATACAGGTATTGTTTATAGAGATGTGTTAATTATCCATTCTTGATCATCTACACAACCTTCCCAGACCAACAGAACTATTATTGAAGCTTTAACAAGTGCTATAAACATTTTATGACAATGTTTTGTTGCATTTAAAATCCTGATATAAAAAAAGTTCTTAAATATTTATTGTCACAAAATACTTTTTTCATCTGAGGTTACAAAATACAAAATATGCCCCTGCCCTTTTGCCTTCAGACTGTATAAGTTCCCTCTTGACTGTCGTGTATAATAATTATAATTTATATGGCCTTTGGGTGACTCCCGGAGCAAAGGTGTAGCCTGGAGTGTGCCTGAGACCTGGGCCTCGACCCCGGAAGCTCCACTGAACAGGATCAGCCTCGGCAAGGCACAATTGTCTCAGCCTTGTCCGGGAATAGAGTAGGTTTGGTCAGCTTGGGTTCAAGAGCTTCATCACTATTGGGTGCCCCCTGTGATGCAGTACTGGCAAATATTCGCCTCAGCAACTACAGATTAGAACAGGTGGGAAACGATACCCAGTAAGTTAAGATCACATCTCAGCGTTCAACAGGTAACATTGAGAATTTCATGTTTACCTTTTTTCAGTTTAATTACGAAATCACTGTTTAACAATATTTACGATCATGTTGAATCAAGTCAGGCCTCAACTCACGCAGAACAGCTTGCAAATATAGGCCTGGATCGTTTTTTAGCCACGTGAGTGTATGTGCGTGTGTGTAATGGCTTACTATGTGGCTTAAATATAAAATATATTCATCATAACAAAATAATTCCGGACAAAACCCCTAATTCAGGAGGCCTACATAGCAAGCATTTCAGTTTATGACTGCTGATCTGGGATTTTATATCAAGGTTTATAATGTCTCAAAAAGGTATAACTTGTTTTTGGTCAGCACTATGAATTTCAGACAATGTATATCATATTAATATATATTAATTGCATTTTGAAGAAACCACTTATCTAATATGACTGGACTGGTCTATATAATTGAACCCTGAATGACTGTATTCCTTAAAAACATGTTAAAACCGCTTTCTGCAAGGAATAATGTGTTTCAGTGGACTTTGAAAAGTAATAGAGCGCATGATTATTAATGGTTATTAATGATTATTAGTGGTGAATGTAGGGTATGAGTACTGGGAATTGTACGTGTGTGGACGGGGTGGGGGTTGGGGATGGTGACCTTTTTTCCTCTTGAGACCCCGCCCCCCAATGTGTCTGTGCATGAACCTGCCTGTATGGTAGATGAACCTGATAAAGTGGCTAATGAGTTTATATACAAGGCACTGAATAAATTGGCAACTCAATGTGTCTCTTTCTTTGAGTCAGTTTTGTAGAGTTTTCTTCCTACTGCAGTTCCCCTGTCTTTTACTGTGGACCAGTTTTGGCCTGCTTTTTTGGAAGGCACAGAGCAATGAAGCTGTTCCGGTCAGAGGGTCACCCGCTTCAGGCCCGGTATCCATTCTGCAGCTGACAGCCTCAGAACATCAGTGGACACACTGATTCCACGTCTAATTTAGAAAAAGTGACTGCAACAGCAAAGTGACTGGCAAAAAATGTAACACAAAAGTGCTATTGTTGAATTAATGTTCTATTAAGTACATATACACACACAAACACACACACTAGTTTCCACCACACATAATATCTACTGCAGTTTATATTCATGCATGCCTCTGACAAGCTTTCTTGACATTTTATTAAGCACTGTAGTGCCTCTTTGTATCTTTTTTCTCCAGCTTGGGTATGACGTTACTTCCTCAACTATATTGAGGTGTAGCATTTGTCTTTTGTCCTCGATGAACAATAGCAAAGAAGGTCTCTGGTGTGTGTTTGCATGCACTTGTGAAAGACAAGACAATATTTGTTACTATAGTCCTGTTCTTTCTCTGAGAAACACAGCATGGAGATTTGCAACAGCTTTTGGTAGCCACTAGAGAGGCCATAATCAACACTGAGACAGCAGCCTGGATTATTTTGTTCTGACTTTCACCATGGAAATTAAATTTGTGTGAGTTATTGAATCATGGGCCTGTTTTGTAACAGGTCTGCAGACGGCTCTATGAATGAGGCAGGTTTCGGGTCTCAGTTACTTCATGGTTGCTCATAGAAGAAACATTAAAGGAATTTTATGGTGTTTTAAGCTTATCTCTATCGACCGCATCTGTAGCGTATGTGCAATTACCAGAAAGTAACATATTAAGTAATGTATCATTTTTTAGATAAAAACATATTGAAGGGTGCCTGGAATTTTACTTGCAGAGACAGAAGCAAGTGAGAGCCAAAGTCTGCAGAAGAACTGTGGAAAGTTCTCCAAGATTCTTGGAATAACCTACCAGCCAATTTCCTTATAAAACTACACAACAATGTGCCTAAAAGAATTGATGCAGTTTTAAAGGCAAAGGCTGCGAAACACCAACACATTTGTTTTAGTTTCTTACTGTTTACTGCTCCTTATAGTATTTTTTTATATTCAGGAACTTTTAATTTCATTATTTTTAAAAGCATTTTCGCTTTACAAAATTTCTTTACATGTGCCTTAGACTTTTGCACAGTACTGTATGCCATGGGTCCTAGGAAGAATCTGTGGTTATGCATTACCAAAATAGACCTCAGTTTTGCACACAAATACCACACTCTTAGAAAAAAGGGTTCTTTGATTTGTCTCTCTGGGAAAA
>JAOUQW010067164.1:12500-13879 GCA_028565825.1 Olivaichthys viedmensis
TCGGATCTACTGTTTGCAGCAACTTAATAAACTCTTCCTTCTGGACGGAGTAAATGGGGATTGTATCTTTCGCAATATAAAATGCCACCGCTTCAGTAACTTCTTTCTACCGATGGCTCTTCTTTTCTTATGGGACAACACTGGAAAATGATGCAGCTAGTGTTAGCTGTCTTTTAGCAAGAGCTTTGGGTGTAGGACGGCCATTTGCATTTTTATCCCATAGTTTCACACATTTCTCCCATTCCACTGGGGTTTGTGCTGGAACAAATTAGTCGTGCTGCTACTTTTAGTTGCAATTGGCTTTCTACAAACAGTAATTTGTTCAGCATCAGACTTTCCTAGGTTGTGTTTTTCGTTCGTATTGCCTGACAAAAGTGAAACAGTATATGTAACATCTAAAATCTTGATTTTCACATTTTGCATATCGCATTAAAACATTAATTCAAATTAATCGTGACAATCGCCCAGTACTAGACACAGCCCAACCTCTTTGCTTGCCAGTCGTAGGGGCAGATTTTTTACCATGCATACTGTATGGTAAACCATGCATATGATAAAACAGCCTGCTAAACACTAAATGCATTAAGTTAAAATCTATTTTACATGCATATTTACCACTTCTACTCCTTTTCTCCCTCATTTGACCTGTTTTACTCCTTCTCTGCCTCCTTCTATCTGTTCTGCTTTCACTCTTTCTCCTTGTTCTGCTTCTCTTCTCACTCCTGCTCCCTGCTCATTCTCTGGCTGCTCTGTCCCTTCTGTCATAAGAAAAAGTTAATTATTTAGTTATTTCATTTTAATAATTTCACACACCTGCATGTGAAATAATTAATTTGAGACAAAAAATAACTTCATGCCAGTTGTGCGATTTTGCTTTTGTATCATCAGTTCATGCTAGCTAGATAACACAAGCTTTCAAAACAAGCAGTATAACAATGTCCCTTTTATTTGAAAATGAAATACAATATTTGTGGTGTATTAAATTCAATTAGACTACATAATAACAGTTGCTAACTTAACTAATGCCTTTGATTTAGCGGTCTAATATGTGTTTTTGATAGGCTACATGTCTGTTCCATGGTTGGCTTGCTGTTAAATGCTGTCCATGTCTACCTACTGCTAGCTCTGTATTGAGAACAGTTGCCGTACAGTCTAACTTTATGGACCCAAAGGAAATATGCTGGGGCACTGTGGGAAATGTAGCAGTGTTTGTAGTGAATTTGCGTGGTTATAATGTAATGAATTTGCATGTGTCTCGATAGGTAGGACAATTTGTGAGAACACTTGCTATCATGAGTTCTCTAGCTAAAACAACTTCACAACTGGGTAATGATACACATTTCACAAGGAGGATAATTCAGCTGATTATCATTCACTAG
>JAOUQW010067201.1:0-13877 GCA_028565825.1 Olivaichthys viedmensis
CATAATTGTCCTTTTTGTCCAGGTGGGTCAGTGACAGGTGGATGGCAGAGGATATGGCATCCTCTGTTGACCGGTTGAGGCGATATGCAAACTGAAATGGGTCCAGTGTGGTGGGAAGACTGCTCTTTATGTGTTTCATGACCAGCCCGCTCGAAGCACTTCATGATGATTGGTGTGAGTTCTACGGGCTGGTATTCGTTGAGGCAGGACGATTTCTTAGGCATGGGGATGATGGTGGTCCTCTTGAAGCCCTCTGGGACAACTGCCTGTCTCAGGGAGGTGTTGATCACCACATCCTCTGAGCACCCGGCCAGGTATGTTATCAGGACCGGCAGCCTTCTGTGGGTTAATTCTGGACAGAGTTTTCATGACATCTGCTGTCGTCAGACAAAGCACCTGGTCGGTAGGAGGTGGGGTGGTCTTTCTCGCCGGCTCATGGCCTGAATGCCCTGCCACATACGCCTTGTGTCCCTGGTGTCTAAGAAGTGTCCATGGATTTTCTGAGCATAGTTACGCTTCGCCTCCCTGATGGGGTGCGCAGTCTGTAGATTGCTGATAGCCCCATAGAGTTCATTCAGCGTTTTCCTCGTGTTAGCGCTGGGTGGAATGTAAACCGCGACAATGAGCACAGTGGTAAACTCTCTGGGGAAGTAGTATGGCCGGCACTTTATAGTAATAAACTCCACTCGACGAGCAGTAACTCGAGACTACTACAGCATTCCTGCACCATTCGTTATTAATGTAAACACACTGGCCACCACCGTGAGTCTTTCCGGACAGTGCTGCTATTCTGTCGGTGCGATGAGCGGTTAGCCCAGGCTAGCTGAATGGCCGCGTCCGGAATGCTGTCGTTGAGCCACGTCTCCGTCAAAACAAAAACACAGCAGTCCCTGAGTTTGCGCTGGGTAGTTAGCTGAAGTCTGAGGTAGTCCAGTTTATTGTCGAGAGAGAAGGACGGATGGTAGGGTTGTGTGGCTAGGGTTAGATTTTAGTCTAGCACGGATGCCGCTTGCCACGCTTCTAGTTCCTTGCGCACCGTTTTCGCCTTCCCCTCCCCCGGCCGGCGGCATCAGGCAATGCCACGGTCCCGAGGCCCGGCTTGCGTAGAATTCTGAGATCGCGTAGCTCCTGGAAGTCCATGGTTACATAGAGTAAAGTTTTGTTTTCCGATGTCCAGAAGGGTCTGGCAATGATAGACATCTTTACCGGTGTTTGCAAAGAACATTACAGGTAAAATTATCAAGTTAAAACGGGCTACAAGTAATAAAAAAAGTAACAAAAGCACCATATTTGTGGACCCGGTGTGTCTGAGGCCGATGTGTGCGTCCAAAAATTCCCACCAATTCTAACTCGACAGCTCAGGCTGTGAATTAGAAATTACAGGATTTTACAAGCGACTTACAACACCTCGGGAACATCAACAGCTTTAAATGAAGACGTTGAAGTACATCAAATGTAATTATTATAATTTAATTTAATTTAACCAATATGGCTTAAAATATACACTACGATACACTACAGACTCCTCCGACTCATTATCTGAGAATTAAACTAAATTACAATGTGCCATAAAGGGTAAATAAAAACAGAGATAAAGCTGTACTTTTTTGGGGTGTGGTATTTGTATCTAAAGCATTATTGCTGATATTCTGACTTGCACAAAGTGCATTCAAGTAGTGTTATAATATCCTGAATGCTACTGCCAACCTTTGCATATTACAAACGTATTACATTTCATTCTGGGCAGGTTGCTTTGTATGTTTTCGTTGGCACTTAAAAAATAAAAAGATTTGTGAGGCATCCAAAGGGTTGTAGAAGTTATAAATAGTAGAGCATTGTTGACCCCGTCACTCTTCCTGCGTGCCATTGGAAGAAAAGCATTCTCCAGAACCAATGTCTGAACAAATGTCATACTCTGGGAGACTTTTTCTTCTTCTACTCTATTCTACATGGTAGAAATCTTTTAATAGCTGGGCATTGAGTATTTTTAGGAACGTGCACAACCTGAGACTTCCTCCAACAAGCTGCTAAGTTAGAAGCAGCAAGAGACGATTGGGACACAGACGTTTGGGACTCGAGCCTGCAATTTGATTACAGATTTTTTTTTTCTCTTCAAAGTGCTTTTGACTGACTACTAAGAACTGAAGCTAAAATGAACATGAAGGTTATTTCTTTTAAGGTCAAGAAATGCATTTGATAATATTTAGAATAGAATAGTACACAGAATTGTACTCGACATTAAGACTCAGTTTGGAGATTAAATTATTTCAAAGAAAAGTGAATTGAAACGAGTTTCGATTTGTTGGATTCACAACTCAGGATGTGCATTTAGGAATATTCTTTTCGGCTACAATTTCCACCCCTAGAGGAACTCCCATTCACAAGTACATACTGGCATTTTGTCCGTCTTACAACTTCCTTTTTTTACAACTTCCCGTAGCCTAAGTCAGACTGTTTTTTACAAACTGGTTTATTGCTACACTCTTAGAAAAAGAGGTTTAATCTAGAACCCTACTAATAGGTTCTTCGGTTTGTCTGAACCCTTAAAAGTTCAGAACAGAGTGTTTTCCTTTTTAGAGCGGGCTCTAAGAAAGATAAAACCCCCTTGATTCATCTATCCAAAGAACCCTTGATGAGTGTAATAATACATGCTGTATAACTCAGTCGTCTACATCATTAAAACGCTGTGGAACTACATGTACTCTGTTATTTTACTGATGTATTTTCTTCTTGACTTTTACATGGCAAAAAATTTCCCACATTTTCTAACTGCGTTTTTGTCGTAGGTATGCGCATCTTGGTGACGTTGCTGTTGGATACATTACCGATGCTGGGAAATGTTTTGCTGCTATGCTTCTTCGTGTTTTTTATCTTTGGAATTGTCGGCGTGCAGTTGTGGGCGGGATTACTCCGGAACCGCTGTTTCCTGAATTTTGACGTGAGGACGTGAGTAGAGTCGCCCCACATGCACATTTCACATTCATGCAGAATAGCACATAACCTTTACACCCATACAAACAATCAGCAATCACACATGGCTCAGTGCTGTGCTTTGTCTTAAAGCTAAGTTCACTCTTTACCACTGGCACGGTTCAGTTTGTTCCTGAACTCTGTATGCATCATGACAATGTTGTACAATCATATCCACTTGCTGTACATGATCTATGGGTAGCATCCTGTTTTGCAGGAGGATTGTCATTAGACTTCAACTTTTCCAGACTGAAAACAAACTAAATAACTTTTAGATCCATGATCCAGCAACATTAAACAGCTTTTCCACCAAGTAAAACACATATGAAATATTGGGACGTGAGGACCTTACAAATCTATTAGGGCGAACTCAATTAACGATGTTATCAGCCTGGTCTCACATATACACTGTACATTCACACTGGTCTCAGAAGTGCCATGGTGCCTTTATTATAACTGGTGGGTTAACTTTGTGCCCAACGCTGATAAGCTGCAATTACACATGCCTGGTATAAAACATGTATAAGACCTCTTGAGGGTCTTCATAGATGCCTTTCTGCAGACCAAGTGTTATTCCCAACCCAACCATGCACAATAAATACACCCTAACTATTTGGAACAGCAGGAGCAGCATAAGGGTTGACCAGACAGCATAGTTACACTGAGCAGACTGGCTGTGCAAATTGCATTTGGTTGTAAAACCACCGTAAGTGGTGGCATAATGAGCGAATAACATATGGAAAACAGTCCTGTGTGGTAAACGAGGACAATCTTGAAGGACACCATTGTGCAAAAGCTCCAGTGCGAGTGATTGTAAGGAAGAGGGTTTTGAGTCAGCCTGTGGCAGTAATAGCCTCAGATGCTATGGTACCTTTGGCCATATGTCAAGGGATAAGGAGCCCATGGGAGGGCTGATAGGGGTCATCCACGATGCTGGTGGCCTTTTGGATGCAGTGTTTGTAGTAAATGTCTTCAATGGACGGGAGAGAGATCACATGATATTCAGTTTTGTTCTTGAAGTCTGAGAATTCTTAAATCAGACAGTGATACGGCTGGTCATAATGCTGTCTGTGGTTCCTTGCAAGGTGTGGTGAGCATGTGTGAATTTCTGTCCTCAGTTGCCACAAGAAATAGAGATGCTGCTATGTTTTAAGGCTAGCTATAGAACCATGACCGAAGGAGGTATTAGCACTTTATGGCTGGCTCAGTAGAAAGGCTCATATATTCTACACACTGATCAGGAGTAATCTGTAATACCTCTGCTTAACAGAAATAAATATTAGCGGTACAAATGAGCATGCTGTTGGCCTGTGGGTGTTTTACAAAAGATGCATCACCTACAGTGGCAATGATCAACTTTAATGACCTGGCACTGCCCACTGGGACACTTTCCAACACAAGAAAAAGGGTGTTAACCAGTAAGGGCTACAAACACGAGTGAACCATTTGGATCACTCTGTCTGAGGCACTGAGGCAGCGGAAATGTGCCCACGTCAATGTATAGACTGTGTCTCTGTATAAGCCACTGTCTTTTTTTCTTCCATGTTCCCGACTTTAAACCATGCTCTCTTGTGTTTTTGACCTTTTTAGTTTTGACCTTATTAGTCTGATTTGGTGGAATTATGCATGGGTTCTGATGGAATAGATTTGCCTGCTGGTTTTTTGAGACATGCTTCTTGTGGGCATGCTTGAATAAAACCAACACCGTTATCTTTCCATGCTGTTTTGTTCAGAAACATTCACATATACATGTAAAGTGGAACACAAAATATTGACCCTCCAGGATCACGTACAAAATGCAACACAAGTAAGTAGTACAAGGGCAACAAGACTAGATCACTGTACAACATTATAGTTTTAATGCAATGACAGAACAGCAGCATCAGGAATAACATGATGACGTAAGTGTGCGAAGCTAAACTGACTGCAAATTGCACAGATTGCAAACTACAGCTCAATAAGTGAATATGATAGCATATGAATTATAGATACGCTGGATGAAGAGTATGAGTAAGACGTGTTTGATGTTCTTGGTGCAGTTTTGAAATAAAAGAACGAGATCTTACGTTTGGGCAAGCCGCGTGCTGGTCAAAGGGCATCTCTTGAATATGATTTAAATCTACAAAGGGTTTGATGAGAGCCAAAGCCGATGGACACTAACCTAAAAACATGTGTTTAAAACGAGCTTTTAAGAGGTGTCCTTCTGATCATTCAATACATAACACTCTGCTCACCACAAGAGATCTCTTAAAACACCCAGTTGTCATGGTTTAAGCTTGGTTTTGGTTTTTTAAACTACGTAAAGACTTTTTCTCGGCATGGCGGTTAATCCTCATGAACGGGGAAAACCTTCTACAAGTTATGGAGATGGCTTGTGATTCGCCACAGCAGGTTTTTTTTTAGTTGACTGATCAAACGTCTTTCGCCCCTGACCTGGTATTGTTTTTGCAATCTGGCCAAACTAACTGAATAGCCCTGCTCTATAATATCTCACTGACTATTTAAAACAAGTAAAATGAACAATGCTCAGTCTGACAGTCTACAAAAAGTTCCCCAGATCTTTCAAATGTGCAGAGCGAACAATTTCGCTAAGCAAAAAAGAAAAGAAAAAAAGAAAGAAAAGCTTTCATGCAGTAGTCTAGTTGTAATAATCAGTTAGCCTATTTGTAATCATTTCTATTAGCACAGCAGATGTAGAATACCTCTCCATAGATGAGGTGATGTGAGAAGGAGGACTGCGAGAGTAGCTTGGTTAACAGGTGCTTTGCTAAATTGCTCGTATTACCATATTATCAATTTGACTAAAATGCAGTCCGACTTTTGATCTTTTTGTTCTCTTCCCCACTTCTTGTGTGTAGACAAACACCTCCCAAAGTTGTATGAGTGTGTGTGTGTGTGTGTGTGTGTGTGTAAACCTTTAGTGTAGCACCCCCCTTGAGAGAGAGAGAGTTGAAAAGAGAGAGAGAGAGAGTACAGCATTACGCTATGCAGCGTTTCCCTAAATTCCCAATTCTCAGACGGCAATCGCAGAAGCGTTAATGTCTGACCTCATCAATACTCCGGGTGTTACTTCCACGCAGACTGCTACTGTTTCAGGGTCAACCTTTACTCTTAGCTCAGGAATTCTTTTGGTTTCTTAGTAAAAGTTCCTCTCAGCACTTTTGCGAATATGTTTTGAGAAGAAGCTCTTGGTGAGAGAAGATTTTATGTAAATAAGGGCCCAGGGAAGATTTATACTGCTATCTGTCATATTCTCATAAATGACTTTATTACATCACTCTCTTGCTCTCCTTCTCGCTGCTCTTTAATTGTGTGTGCTGTAGTCAGAGAACCATCGCATGACTAATATGGCACCAGTGCACCCTTAGTACACAAAGGAAAACAGGAGAATAATCATTTCATAAAAGCTAATAACTAAGCAGTAAATTAATAAGCTCTCTCTCTCTCTCTCTTTCTCGTCCTGTCTAGGATGTATAATATCTCTCTGTCTCTGAGCGCGTTCTACAGGCCTGATGACTCTGATGACATTGCTTTCATCTGTTCAACCAATCGTGAGAACGGGATGCTACGCTGCTCTGATGTCCCGCCCCGCAAAGAGGGCGGGGTTTACTGCCAGCTTAACGCTAATAATATCACGGACTCCGCCGCTCAAGAGGCTGACCATGGCGGGTGTGTGAACTGGAATGCCTACTACAACCACTGTAGAGCGAGCGAACACAACCCACACAACGGAGCCATCAACTTTGACAACATCGGATATGCGTGGATTGCCATCTTTCAGGTATGTGAGCCATACTAACAGCTGGGATACAGTCGTTAATCGTATACCTACAAAGTGCACCTACACAGCACTGTGCAAAAGTTTGTTTATTCAGTTTATAATCTCATGGTCATTCAGTATTCATTTCCATTTTCAGTCAAACAGCCGTGCAGTAACACATCCTTACCTTTATAATGTCAGACAATAATCCTGTAAATGTGAATTTAATCTACAATTAACACACAAGAATTTATGCAAACGAGCTGCACTGGCATGAAACAGATGTAACGTACTGGTTTGATGAAACTGGATGAACAAAAGTCTGATAAAATGATCAACTTCTCCTGAAAACCCTCCTTGATAAATTCAAGTAGTAAATGCTTTTAATCATCTGCAAAGTGTTATTGTTCATTTTATTATATAATCTATATGATCAATCTGGACCTATATATATATATATATATATATACTGTATATCTATGAAATCTATATAAACTAGATTATCTTATCAGCCAGGGTGTTTTAAATATTAATTTGTTATTTTGTGCTCATTCCTAGAATCAGCACCACATAAGCAGGACTCTGCAGCCAGTTTTTGAAAAATATTTAGGGTGTGTGTGTGTGTGTGTGAGATCCAGGGTTGAAAAGAGAATATGGAAATAAACTGGAGCCCTTTTTCATAATTGGATAAGTGTGAGAGATTTGGCTCGTACAGTTTAGAGTCGTTGGTTTTTTTTGCTGAGTCTGAACTTTTCGTCTCCATCACACATCCTTTTAGAGCCAAGAGACACTCGCTTTTATTGTAGAGGAATTAAGTGGCGAGTAAATCAATTTGCATCAATAAGCAACAGCCCTGTCCCAGGATATCAAGTGTGTATCATGTTTCTCACTAATCATATTGGCTAAAGCATCATGTTTTTGAGTTATCTTCTCAAAAATGCCCTGAGTAATCCGATTGGCTGAGGTGTGACGTCTGTCATTTTTCAGATTAATCTGATTGGCTGGTTTGGTTCAAGCGATGTGTAGACGCTCCTAATGACCTTTATCCTTGGCTGGTACACTGATAAAATAATGTAAAATGATTATAGTACATGCAAGACAAGCCCTGTATTGTTATTCTTCATACTCTTCTTCTTTCCTTGTTTTTGTTTTTTTTATTCTCCTAACACTCGAAACCGCTTCGCATACAGACGCCATTCAAACTTCAAACGTTTTGTCGACGCTTTCAGTGAGAATCCATTTTGGGGTTTTTTAATTAACATCAAATACTTTCTAATATATTTTTGTTTGAAGTTTGAAGCTTTCACACCGGAATGGTCTTGAATTTGATCTTGCAACTGCGACCGTATGATGTCACAGCGGGCTTCACCGCTGACCAATCACCAGCCTCGCTGACTGGAGAGAAAGAGAGAGAACTTGCAGTGTTATTTGTTTAAAAAACGAATTGTTCTTTCAGCCCTCCATCACGTTCAGCTCCTTGGAAGCGCTGTGTGTTTCCTTCAGTTTTATTAATAATAAAATCAAATGAAATAGATGAACGGTGTTCAGACTATTAATTTTTTTTCAGTCTTCTTTCAAGAAGAAAATCTTAGATGCAAGTGTGCTCACCATATTTAATTTCAGACAGGAAGTAAACCTCGACTGCCTTCTTCCCAATCTGTGTTGTCTTTAGGTCATCACCCTAGAGGGCTGGGTGGATATCATGTACTATGTCATGGATGCACACTCCTTTTACAACTTCATCTATTTCATCTTCCTCATCATTGTAAGTACACAGTGTTTTTTTTTACTGAACTATCGACTGTCGAGGCTGCTTATTTCTAAAATCCAAAGGTTCCTCAGAAGCAGCAACACGTCCACTGTACATTCATGCAAACACACTTCTTAACTTCTCTAAATGGAAAAAAAAATGTGTCGGCAACGTAAATAACAGTAAAAAAAAAAAAAAAAAAAAAAAAAAAAAGGATATAAATAATAATCATGTATAATCATGAGAAAATGTCCAATATTTGTGCTTTACAGTGCTCTTTGTTAAGCCCTTAAACTCCCAGGCTTATTCCTCGCTCTCGTAACTACATACCTTTCCTATTAGTTTCACTGTACGTAGGTACTGAATAATAGGCTGAATAACTGAATAACTTAAAGGCGGTAGTTCATCTTGGGGTTGGTATTCAGCAGTTTAAGCTATTGTTGCTTTTTAACAAAGCACTTCACAATGAATCAAAGCACCATGGGAAGCATGTGTTATATAAATATGCTAAAAAAAAATCACACTTATAGGTGTATGCCATAGGAATTTGTCATTTTAGTTGTCGTTTTAGAAACGCCCTTGTAAACCCACAAAAGATGAAAAGATCTTTATCTTTCGTAAAAGATTTACACGTGTTCATCGATCAAAATGTTCATGAGTTGGGTACGTACATAAAAGTAGACTGACTTCACCCTCTGGTTTCAGCCCAGACAGTCGTACGTTTTCAAATGTATTTATTTAATTTCTTCTGATAAAGAATCTTAGCGGTGCTCCCGCAGACATTCCTGTAAATTGCCTTCTCTCCCTGCTGCCTTCTTGAACCATTTCTGATTCTTATTGACTATCTCCAGGATGCTTTTAGTAGTTTTTAGGTGCCTACAGGTGGCTGTAGGCCTGATGTAGTTTTGATTACTGGGCCCAATCGGTGCGAGTGGCTTGTACAGTTGAGAAGTGTTGCTGAAAACGAGCTTGGTATCATCCACTGGGCAAATCTTCTTTATCTGACTCCTTCTACCAGTCTCAAAATGAGACGGAAGCTGCAGCTGCTTCTGCCTTTCTGCTGTCTTCGGCTGAAAAGAAAGTCTGCATGGAGGCTTTGGTGAATGTTGAGTGCCTTTGACTGAACCAGGATTTTCTACATTCCTCCCATGGCTTTCTCTCTCTCTCTGCTGACAGGGGCACTAGAATCCTGGACGGGCGCTTTAGGGGCTTTTCGGCTTTTTGACGTGGCCTTTGAGTATCAAAAGTATTCGTTATTATTTAATTATTTATTTATTATATATTTTTTTACAAGTAAAGAGCAAGAACCCTGTACTACACGGCAGCAATGTAAATGAGTTGTTTGATTTACTGGTGAAATAACTTTATTTATTTGTACGTTAATGCCATGAAGCAAAATGTTGACCTTTTGACCCACAAGAGAAGGTAATTTAATATGCCAGACTCTCGCTGTCATAGCTTTTGATATCGCTGCAACTCTTTCTATCAACGGTTCTGACACGGTAATTAACAAGGCTTTTTGAAAAATAAAAATAAAATTCAAATAAATGAAACCCAAGCCCATTAAGAGGTAAAACATAAAGGTCAAATAAAGTTGATTAAAGGGAGGTATTATACAGCTTCAGGTATAAAGTATCACTTTATATTTGGTACAGTTAAAGTATCATGCAACGTTTGCTTGTGAAATAAATTTATGCTCCAGTAAAGTTATGTCTCTTTGGTTTGCCCCTCTAGGGGAACCCTTAAAAGTTCCACCTCTTAAAACCCTAGCTTATTATTCAGTTATTTATCTTAAAGCATATTATTCAGTCACCATTATGAATTGTTCAGTAACTAAGCTAATAGGAAAGGTATGTAGTTATAAGAGAATGGAGGTCTGGACCCAAGTCCTGAAAGTTTAAGGGGTTCATTCATTGCTGTGTGAATGCAAGAGGCATGCAAATATTTGATCACAGACCTAACCTGAGAAACCAATATCATCTGACTCGGGTTTTTGCAGGGATTTGCAGTTTTATAATTATTTTGGGCTTATGATTGTATTTTAATTGTGAAACTCACTTGCTTGTCAAGCCATCTCATTCTTTAGCAGTAAATTCAAGCGAGTCTGCTAAGTGCGTTAAAAGAACATTTTGTGTGGTAAGGGGACGTGTTAGCAGTGCTACATATTTACTGACCTATTTTGCCTTAGGTGGGCTCGTTCTTCATGATCAATTTGTGCCTGGTGGTCATCGCCACACAGTTTTCGGAAACCAAGCAGCGCGAGAACCAGCTGATGCGTGAGCAGCGCGCTCATTTCCGGAGCAACGAGTCCACGCTCACGAGCTTCGCTGAGCCTGGCTCATGCTATGAAGAACTACTTAACTACCTTGGCCACCTTTTACGCAAGTTTTATCGCCACATAATTAATTTGTGCAGCAGCGTATGGCGCAAGAGCAAGAGCTCCAACCCTGGTGAGTCCACGACAGAGGGTGGAGCCAACGGACACTGGAGCAACAAGGAGAAGATTGAGCTGACCCGACACCTTTTTCATCATCACCAGCATCACCATCATCATCATCATCATCATTGCGTCGGAAATGGCATGGACATGCCGGAAATAAAGGCCCTGCTTCTGAGTGGCGATAAACACATTTCTAAATACACTCCCTCGTTCCCTCTGACTGTGCACAGCCTCAAGGGGCTCAGTGTGAACTATCCCACCATCCTGCCCTTGGCGTTTTTCACCCACTCACGTGTTCACCCCGGCTGTGTTAGAGGCCTCAAGACCAATGCACAATATGGTAGGAGCCACACTGGCAGCCAGAATACCATCAACAAAATGCAGCATGGTAAGAATACACACACACACACATACACACACACACACACACACACACACATGCATGTAGAAACAACTAAGAAAGTCCTTCAGGATGATTCTGAGACTGTTCCCTTTATTAAGAAAACCACTAAAATCCTGGAGGTATGACAGCAACATGAAAGACATGCTGGTTATAAATGAATTAAACAGTTTGGCAACAAATAACTATGGTACTGATGCATGCAACTATTCAAAATGTATTAATACAGACACGAACGTTACATTCAATTATTACTCGTCATGCAATGTTGCAGTTTTTATTGTCTTTTCCACGAGAGAGGCAAGTAACTCAAAACAGGATTGGTGGATCATTTCATTGAGCACCTACGTACCATCAGAGTCAATGACTTTCACATTGTGGGTGCTAAATGAATCTATTTGCATTGACTCCGCCCTGTATTTTGCACAATACAACCAAATTGCATACTCATTAAGACATACCTGCAAAAACGGTCAAGACGTGCTATTTTGCTCAAGTGAAAGATGGAATTCTATGTAGACCCTGTTAGTAAATTAGCTTGCATGCTTTTTTTTTCTTTTCTTCGGGTGTTATCAAGTTTGCACGTGTTTTAAAAATGAAAACAAAAAGGCTACAGCTACAATATTCTTCCAAAACCAAAAGACATGGGTTGGCGCCCGCCTCTTACCTAGTGAGAATAGCCGGTTTGAGAATAAACCTGTGCAATGTATGAGCACGCCTCTTGCTTTCCTGTTCAGAAGCCAGTAAAGCGGAGTAATAAGTGGAAGTTAAATACTTCTGTATTTGAGTGTGTGATGCCAGAGCAGCGACCACATTTCTAAATTGTAGCATATTAAGATCACAACATTAAGACAAGCTATTTAGCAGTACAACATTTTTTAACTCAGCTTGCTGGAGTTCATGTTCAAGGCGATTTTTTCTTGGTTTGGCTGCATCGTGCTCGATTAGGGGTGAAGTCTTCTCTTCTTTTCGAGGAGCGTTTCCCTCTGGATCTTAAGCGCGAGCCTCCTCTTCTGCGGAGATCTGATAGGACAAGAGGGCCGGCAGCGGAGATCTGATAGGTCAATAGGCAGCGTCATCAAATAACACGTCGCGTGGGAAGCCGTCGTGATGGTATATGACATATCTGTGATGGTGTATGACGTATGTTTCTGAAAACTCCCACCAAACCGGACCCGACAGCTGTGAATTACTATTACAAGTCTGCCAGGGTGAATTGCAGCAGCTCAGCAACACCATGTTTTTCGAGGATTTTTTTCTCCTCTGACTCAATAATGATGTTGATTTTTTTAACAAAGAATGATTGCGCACTTGTTCAGTAGTACTTGTGTGTGTTCTCGATACTGAGACGGTGAATTAGTGGTCTCCGACTCGTCTTGGTCTCAAGAGTATTTTTAGTCGGTCTTGTCTTGATCTTCGGTAAGCAAGGCTCGTAAAACAAAAAAAACGTTCTTATTCTTCTTATTCAGTATCCATTGAACACGTTTTATTTTGAACAGCATAACGTTAAGACTGTGAGCGCTCCACTCCACTTAGTCTGGCATGTAAAACCAAATCAGCAATTACACGCTTTGCATCCTCGACTCATTTACATGCAGAGCCACAATGAAGCAAAAACATTCAGCAGAATTTTACATCTTTCCCATTAATGGTTGGACGTTAATTACCCTGTGAGTTTAATTGCTAGCTAGTAACTTCCAAATGTAACAAAGCTGCTAAACTGTGCTGTGTTAGCAGTTAAATCGTGGAAATTCAGGGTGTAAATAGGGAAGAGCTCTTCATATTTGTGCACAGTCGCCTATAATACTCGCCTATATTTATACTGCTTATAAAACGCTAACATGGCCTGATCTACTGAACCTATATGGTAAACGAAATAGCTGCCATCTACTTTCCCTCGCTAGTTGGCATTTATTAAGGGGATAACGATTCCTGCTCCCCATTCGACCACTCGGACTAAACTAAACTTTAGTGCAGTGATGCAACACATTTTCAAGTGGCTCATAATTCAGACGGATATCAATTTTTGAACGCTCTGCCTCACTGTTAACTTCCCTGCGCTCAAGCGATTAGTGCCTTAAGCCTTGTGCTACTCGTTCTCTTTATTAAGCGCTGAAAACATCAATCTAGAAAACTAATGAATGAGAGACTCAATCATGAGGGTGTAGGCCTGTATGATTTCACCTACAGCTCCGACTCAGTGTGATAGATCTTTAATGAATTTTAATGAAATAGTAACTCCAATAATTATTATGCCAATATAAATGTTGTGTGAAATTACAACTGAAGGCAACAATGGAATTAATTGCAGACAAACTTTTAAAAAGGTATTGGCAGTTCCAGGAGTCAGTCAGTGGAGGCAGCTGGACTGACAGATGAGAGAGAGCGATGAGAGTGTGTGGGGGGGGTGAGAGAGGGAAAGAAATAGAGACAGAAGGAACAAATATGAAAAAAAAAAGATTTTTTTTCCAGGTGCGATGCACGGCAAAAGACCCATAGGGAGGCAAACTTTCTGTGTGTGTGTGTGTGTGTGTGTCCGTCTGTGCACGCTGGGGCT